>VRLP01005329.1:0-38033 GCA_009660295.1 Lophius piscatorius | reverse complement strand
GAAGTGAGAGAAATGGATTTCCTGTTGGTCTTTCAAATTGTTTAGCAAACGGTCTTAAATATATCAAACTGTTCACACCCCTGATGATGAACCCAAACAGGTTTGTGAATCTGCGTGGGGCCGCAGGGGTTAAATCAAGATCCAAATTCTCAAAACATAAGAGAACTAAATAAATAAGAGATTGTTTCCAGTCTTTTTTTTTTCCCGTAGAGGTCCACAATCCAGTTCTTATTTCCTCCCCGGTTCACACACTTTCGTAGTCGAGTCTTTTCTGAAAGGAGGGATCGCTACAAGTCGGTCCCCTGCACATAGATCCATTTTTACAAATGGTCGTAAGCAAATACAGACATGTACAGCACGAGTGGATCTTCTGCTCACTGCAGTCTCTACGTTGACAGCAGCGCCGCCATCCAGCCAGCTGGCTGGGCTCATCGTCAAACGAATAGAAAATAAATGTCAGGTGCCGACAACATATTTGGCTCCAAAACAAAAGGTAGAAATCTTTTCTGCTTCTTCCTTCCATCGTTCTTCATTGTTGCTTTTGTTTCCTTCAGCTCTACCTCCCAAGGTTGACAATCTGGATTTTGGTATTTATTTGTTGGCGGGTCACTCGTCCGTGATCTGATGCCGACGCTGAAGTAGATGATTGGAAGAAGAGACCCAAAGAAAATTGAGAGACAAATCTACAGAGAAAATGTGCAACAAATTGATTCAAGACATTCTGGGAATCATCAGAAAAAGAACCATGCAACCCGCACACAGACACTCAGACACGAGCAGACGGGGAGGAAGGTTCTGCAGAACGGAGGAGAGCAGCGGGTAAATAAACTACCTGTGTTCTTACAGTGGGCGGTTTCACCAGGCCAGGGACTTGGAGCGAGTGCTGACCCCTTTCCTCCGGCTGGCTGCGATCGTCGCTGCGTTGCGATGGCTTCTCTTGTGGGACTCCAGGTACAGCTGAGAAAAGATACATTCATGAGAAGATGGTTAACTTTGTGTCTCAGAGCAGTAAATGCTCAAAGACAAAGTTTGATTAATAGCTATGGACTAGAACTACGCCCCGAAAACCCCCAAATCCCCTGCATTGTACAAGCAGTCCTCCTGATGGAACTCCTCAAATTATTAGATCTGAAGTTAAAGATATATATGTATATATATATATATATATATATATATAGGATACCATGCAACTGATATTGAAAACCATGCAACTGAGCTTTCCTTAAATCAACCCAGCTCTTCCTCACACTAAGGTCTATGAAGGGGAATGAAGTTTAAAATGAACCATGAAATATTTTTTAAGTTATCGCTTTAACACTACTAACACAGATCTGCGGCGGCAATGATGATTCTATACATTATTATCCATCTAATGTACCTTCATGCACGAAATGAACATAAAAAATATAGTGATAGGTGATTATCTGTTAATTTCATTGACCTAAACAACATCGGAAAAAGTAGAATTTCCTCTGATATTCCGTATTTGTTTAGCCTGAATTAAAATAACAGAGATTTAAGAAATCATGTTTTGGACTGATGTTCTGTTGATAAACAGATTAAAGCGGTCAGAGCTCTGACAGCCTCTCACATTTAGTAGCTGTTACACCATCGGCGCTTTGGTTCTGAATTTGTGTCTCTTTGCATGTAATAGTAAATATAAATTCCTGGAAATGGTGTCATTGTTGTGGCTGTGTCAGTAACAACATAAAGATCCTCAGACACAGAGGTGAGGAGGAAGAGGAGGAGGATTCCTCTCTGGAACTGAATCTATATAATGGTGATATTTCATTATAGTAAATAATGGGCGAACGATTGTCCTGTTAATCAATGCCACTTTAAAATATCAAACACAGTCAGATCTTAATCAGGGTGAGACACAGACACTCGGTCCTAATTGGTGCCCATTAAATGTCTGAAATCTAAACTTCTTCTTTTGAAGGAGTGATTCGAGATCCAGTACCTTCTTGGCAAAGGCCCGCCCGCACTGGTCGCAGGCGTGGAGGGAGAAGTTTTTGGTGACCCTGACCTCGGTGGAGGACCCGGTGCTGCTGCTCTCTGACTGGGCGTCGTGTCGCCGCGTGTGGGGTGTCTGGTTAACGGACAGGGCTGAGGAGGAGGAATTGCGTTGGAGTGTTTGTTTTTCACTTCGGCGGGTCAGCGGAGGGCTGGCCGGGCGCTGCTGGTGTGTCTGCTGCCTCTCCTGCTTGCGGGTGATGGGAGGCGACGGCGTGAAGGCCGGAGAGGAGAGGTCCTGCTGTTTGCGGGTCATGGGAGCAGGAGACTGGGAGGAGGAGAGCGCTGAGCTGGTGGGTGTGGCAGCTGCCAAGGCGTCTTGCTTGCGAGTCACAGGAGGTGAGGTAGAGGAGGAGGAGGAGGAAGTCGAAGCCTGACGTCCATTCACCTCTTCTTTGTCGCTGCCGCTCCTCTTGCTGGGAGTGTTGGTGCTGAGGACGGCCTCGGCGAGGCGCTTAACCGCCCTGCTCTCCAGCTTGGGCATGATCTTGGCCAAGTATGCGGACGACTTCTTGTGGACCACCGTCACGTGGCGCAGGACATCACGTTTGCGCCGCGACTCGTACCGACACAGAGGGCAGCGGTAGAACTTGATGAAGATATCGTTACCGTCAGTGTGCAGCTCGATGTGCTTCGTTAAGTTCTGGCGGGAGCTGAACTGCCGCTTGCACAGTTTGCAGAACAGCTGCTTGAAGTCGAAACCCACCGACAGTTTGGTCATTTTGAAAGGTGCGCCGGGATGGCTTGTGTTGCTCCCGCGCGAGGATGATGAAGACAATGTCAGCGTCGCCTTTGGGCTCGGCGGAGCCTCCTCCTCCTCCTTCACCTTCAGGGCGTTGTGCGCTACAGCAACAGCTTTAGCTGATCCGGTGCTGCCACTGGGAGACGGCGCCGGACTGCTACCACTGTCCTCCTCCTCCTCTTCTGACGTTTCTGCTGCTTCATCTTTGCTTCTGACGTTGTTGCTGGGACCTGAGTTGGTGTTGCTGCTGTTAGGAGTGACGGGTGGAGTAGAAGGGGGCGGAGTTGGAGCGGACCGGTTGCCTTTGAGGCTGTATATTTTGTGGACGATGCGCATATGTCTCTTCAACATGAGCTGAAAAACAAAAGAAAAAAATATTTGTTTACAGCTCAGACGAAAAAGAGAAAAAAACATCTTGAAGCAAAGCTCGAGGCAACAGGGAGACAAACTGACCTGAGAGCTGTAGTTCCTCTTGCAGAGCGTGCAGCGACTCGTCACAGGATTTGCCTGCGGCGAGGCTGGAGGCTGTGTTTTGGGCTGGTTTGGGCTCGTTGGAGTTGCTTTAGAGTTGACCGGGGGGGACTTGTTGGAGTTGGCGCCTCGTGTCGGAGAGGCGTTGTTGCTCTTTTTGGGAGGGGTGACCTCCAGAGAGAAGGGCTGGCCGGGACGCGATGCGATGCTGGGCGTGATCGTGTCCCTCCTTAGTCCGCGGTGCACCTCGTCAAAATGGCGCCGTACGTTAGCTTTAGTGGCAAAGGTTTTCAGGCAAACAGGGCAGGATTTCCCAGTCGGTGTGCTGAGAGTTCTTGGGCGACCTCCAGAAACAACAACAACAGCTATGTTTATCTCATATTTACTCAGCAAAACATTAAAAAGATTAAAAAGATTTCTGTGATGAACAGAGTAAAAACTTAGAGTTCGCAATTTTTGCAGGTTAACTGAACTCCTCCATAAACCCGACGAGAAGTATTAAAGGACTATTTCAATATAAACCTCTCATCAATATTTTACAAGGTAAATAAAAAAGTCATGTGCCCTGTTCTTCCAGATATTCTTTTAATGAAAACATTTCAACGATGATAAATGACCGTTTTCTTTGTAAACAGCATGAACTCCTACCTTTGACCATGGACAGCAGGCTGGTGGGAACGGTGCGCGTCTCTGTGAACTTTCGCAGCTCTTCTAGTTTGGTCTGGTGCATTTTGCGACAGTGACGCCTGATGCTGCGGCGCGAGTTGAAGTCCTGACCGCACAGACAGCAGGAGATTGTCACATCCTCAACCTGCATGGGGGCGAGAGAGAATGAGCGAGAAAGAATTAGCGAGAGAGACTTAAAATAAAATGAAAACTAACATGGGAAGTTTGGTCGGACTGACAAATATATCTGAGGCACAAAAGGTCTTTTTGAAATCAGTCTACTGTGACTTCTGCTCTGAGGCGCGTCAAGTCACTAACCCCACTAGTGGACTCCTCATCCTCCCGCTGTGGCTGTTCTTCTTTCACCTCCTCTTCAGCCTCCCACTTCTTCGCAGCCTGACTGGGCGCCGGGCTGCTCTGGACCTCTGGCAGGCTCGGCTGGTTGTTGTCCACATTTTCCACTTGTTCGCTTTCCCATGCAACCGGACTCTCTCTGGCACTGTGAATGACAAGGAGACAAACATTCAGAGAGGCATCACCATGTGACTTTTTGGGCCAATCGCAGTGCACTTCCTGTTTATTCCAGCTGTCCTCATAGGGTGACATCAAAGGCCTATTGCTATTGCAGGGCAATTCTTCTTTGGGCTGCTTCCATCTCGCCCTGTCCTCTGCATCTTCCTCTGTCATACCAACCAACCTCAGGTCCTCTGTCACCACCCGGAAACCTCCTCTTTGGTCTTCCCCTTTTTTGCATGGCATCTAAATCTCCAGTATCCTCCTGCCAAGATATCCACTACCTCTCCTCTTCACACAAAATGGCGGAGCCCTTCCTGTTCATAATAGCCTGATCTCCAATTTCTCTCTAACCCTGAAGGAGGCACTGAGCCCAAATGTTAGCAGTTACATATAACAAGGCAAAAATAAATAGGTTAAACTGAGATAAGTGAACTTGCAAAGGAATTTTGTTTGTGTCACCTTTTACCTTTGGACACTCCTACTGGGATTAAACGTAGACGAGAAATATACTGGGGATGGTGGGTCCACTACTTAAATAAATCTAGAGACGAGGTAGGGCCGGAGGCAGCCTAAAAGTTAACGTGATCAGGAAAAGAAGAGTCAAACCCATAGGAACCGCAATGTAGAAAAGAACACGCCCTTATGGATCTACTAATATATCATTCCACCTACCTAGGTGTGTGCGAGGGATATCTGGCCAGCTCCTCCTCTGTGGTGAGGTACTGGAAGACGGCCTTCGTAGTGGTCTGAATGGGCTCCAGTCGGAAAACGTAGTCCGGACGGTCGGATTTGGGATATATTATGTCCATTAAATCCTTCATCGCTACGCTCTGCTTCTCGTCACCAGACGGCCCTAGAAAAGAACACAAATTATTTTTTTTTTTAAACATTCTGAAATCATTTAAAACAAGCATTATACTTCGACAGTTATCACCAGCAGACAGCCTTCGACAAATGGACTGCGTGAGTCAACTATCAAGGCTGGATGGTAGAAAATTGTGTGCTTAATAGGAAAGCATTCTTTTTTTGAAGTAGCCAAACAATTATTACTGGCGGTGTTAAGTGTGGAAAAAAAAAAGACACCGATTATGTTGTTACTCAAAATAACAACGCAACACTTTGAGCCACTGTTAATCAACTCTTGATTCAGAAGAATCGAGTCGGTGGAGCAGGGGATAATTGTATTAGGAACACAAACAGAACACGAAGAAGATGGGGACAAAGTATGTTATTTCTTACAACAGCAATCATTACGGCGGATAGAGTGGAGGGAAATATAATTGACCACTTGTGAGGCTGGGATTGATTCTTCTTTCAGGAGATGAGAGAAGAGTTCAGTCATAGAGAAATTACTTGAAGAGACTGCTGGGTTTCATCCTCCCAGAGTCTCAGAGACAGAGATATGGACCCATACCGCCACTAATGAGGAGCAGATAAAACACGGACGCCGCAAGATCAAAGTGAATTTCCTTAATGATGTGAGAAGAGAGCTGAGAGGAAACTTTTCCGTCGTGGATTGAACAGGTTGAAATATGAAAGTGAGTCTGTCTAAATGTTTGTAAATGTACATTTGAGCGTGTGTAAATGTGTGTGACTGTGTGTAAATGTACGTTTGAGTGTGTGTAAATGTGTGTGACCATGTTTAAATGTACGTTTGAGTGCATTTAAATATGTGTGACCGTGTGTAAATGTACGTTTGAGTGTGTGTTAATGTGTGTGACCATGTGTAAATGTACGTTTGAGTGCGTGTAAATGTGTGTGATTGTGTGTAAATGTACGTTCGAGAGTGTGTAAATGTGTGTGACTGTGTGTAAATGTGTGTGACTGTGTGTAAATGTGTGACTGTGTGTAAATGTACGTTTGAATGTGTGTAAATGTGTGACTGTGTGTAAATGTACGTTTGAGTGTGTGTTAATGTGTGACTGTGTGTAAATGTACGTTTGAGTGTGTGTTAATGTGTGACTGTGTGTAAATGTACGTTTGAGTGTGTGTAAACGTGTTTGATTTACAGAGCTTTTACTCTGACAGACGATCAGACGGCCAGCAGGAGGCTCCAGCATGCCGGCCATCAGTGGCAAAACATGAGGGGAAATGGAGCGGGGAAGTGAAACTTTTGAAGTGAGAGAAATGGATTTCCTGTTGGTCTTTCAAATTGTTTAGCAAACGGTCTTAAATATATCAAACTGTTCACACCCCTGATGATGAACCCAAACAGGTTTGTGAATCTGCGTGGGGCCGCAGGGGTTAAATCAAGATCCAAATTCTCAAAACATAAGAGAACTAAATAAATAAGAGATTGTTTCCAGTCTTTTTTTTTTCCCGTAGAGGTCCACAATCCAGTTCTTATTTCCTCCCCGGTTCACACACTTTCGTAGTCGAGTCTTTTCTGAAAGGAGGGATCGCTACAAGTCGGTCCCCTGCACATAGATCCATTTTTACAAATGGTCGTAAGCAAATACAGACATGTACAGCACGAGTGGATCTTCTGCTCACTGCAGTCTCTACGTTGACAGCAGCGCCGCCATCCAGCCAGCTGGCTGGGCTCATCGTCAAACGAATAGAAAATAAATGTCAGGTGCCGACAACATATTTGGCTCCAAAACAAAAGGTAGAAATCCTTTCTGCTTCTTCCTTCCATTGTTCTTCATTTTTGCTTTTGTTTCTTTCAGCTCTCCCTCTCAAAGTTGACAATCTGGATTTTGGTATTTATTTGTAAATGTATGTGACTGGGTGTAAATGTGTGATTCAGTGTGAAAATTTCCGTTTGAGAGTGTGTAAATGTGTGTGAGTTTGTGTAGATGTGTGTAGACAGTGTGTAAATGTGTGTGTGGTTGTGTGTATGAGGGTTTGCAAATGTGTTTTCTTTTGTTGTAAATGAGTGTTCCTAAATGAATGTGTATAAATGTGTGAGTGTGTGTGTAATGGTACATTTGAGACTGTGTAAGTGTGTGTGACTATGTGAGAGTGTATGTAAATGTGTGCGTTTTTGTGTGAGTGAGTGTGTGTTGGTGTGTGTAAATGAGTGTTAATGAGTGTGTATGACTGTGTAAGTGTGTGTGACTATGTGTGGGTGTGTGTATATGTGTGTGTGAGTGTGTGTGGTTGTGTGTGTGTAAATGAGTGTAAATGAGTCTGTATGTTTGTGTATAAGTGTGTATGACTATATGTGGGTTAGTGTAAATGTGTGCGTGAGGGTGTGTGTGTAAATGAGTGTGTGTGACTGTGGGTGTGTGTGACTGTGTGTAAAGGTACAGTGTGCAAACGGAGGCGGTGACAGCAGACGAATGAGTGGAAGGTTTCAAATCAAGAAAAGGAAACAGTGTGTAAAAAGTGGAGAGGTCTCAGGAGACATGACAATTACATTGTTTTTCAGCTAAATAAACTCGGGTGTGTTTCTGTCACGAAGCTCGAGTCTTTTCAACACTGCGGACACTCTTCGTCTATGTGAACGTTAATAATTAATCCTCCCATGAGGCCCATGTTCAGCAGACGTCTTCAAATCACATCCGTCTACTGGGTCCTGCAAATCCGCCCATAATCACAAATGACTGGACATGAACAAAAAAATACTGGAGTAATATCTGACGATTGGACTTAAATATATCTACATTTATATATATTAACTTAGGATGTATTATTAATATATATTTTATTTAAACATGTTATTATGTGTATATTTGTTTTCTGCTCTGCAGCTACGCTCTCATGTTCTTGAGCTGCTGTAACAGACAACATTTTATCTATTCATCTAATCCACATCAATTACTATTGAAAGATTCTCATTATCCTCACTGAGATCTGGTCTCCGTCCTCCAGGGAAAAACCTCCTCATGAGTAAATCATTTCGTGTTTCATTGCTTTTGCTGGGTTCACGTGTTTCAACAGGCTGAATTAACACGGGGAAACTACGCCTATGACCAGCTGGTAAATAATAATTCCGGAAGACAGCATCAAGGAGCTGGAGCATGAGGAGGAGGAGCGCAAGAGGGAGGAGAACAGTACCTCGAATGAGAGCACAGATACCACGAAAGGAGACAGCAAAAACGCCAAAAAGAAGAACAATAAAAAGACGAGCAAGAACAAGAGCAGTGTGAGCCGAGCCAACAAGAAGAAGCCAGGGATGCCCAACGTTTCCAATGACCTATTAATATATCATGTCAGTATTTCGTTGTGTGTCGCAGTACTGTGCTTGGAAGCATATCAGCAGCACCCAACACCTGCATTTCTTCATTTCTCTGTTCAATCATGTAAATAAAGCACATTCAAGGCACAGGGTAAACATCAGTAATCAGTACTTATAGCTTTTTCGGTATCAACTTTGAAAAAACTATTTAATTCATGTTGGTTAAGAACAAATATCAGAGTCGTTGTTGTGTTTACAGGAGTGCAGATTACGTCTATACCTGCCTGAGATGTGAACATAATCGGAGCCATCTTTTCAGTGTCTCTTTTCTCTTTTCTTTTGGTGCATTGATTCTAGGACTTTAGTTTGTTAAAGGATTTGGAATGTTGTCAACCTTCCAGACGCATCTGCATGTTTATGTGTGGTATTGCTTACCGTCGGGCTCAGGTAGCCGTGATAAGCAGTAATACTCTTTATGCGTGATGAGGTTGGGCAGCCCTCGGAACAGACTCCGACACACTTTGCATTCAAAGATGGTGTCCACCTCCCTCAGCAGCATCTGCTTCAGCTGGCTGGTGCCTGAAGGCCAGGGACAGACAGTGAGCATTATTAGTGATTTCAGAGAGAACTAAAACAAAATACAGCATCATGTAACATATAAATATATTGATATTGTTGTATCAGCAGAACCCTTATGGTTTGTTTCATTTACTGAATAGGAATCTGTCCATCCACATCAAAACTATGGGAAAGGGAGAACCTCTATGTAGCTATTGGCATCTCATGGCCTGATCTAGCCATGATCTGATCTGATCTGGCCATGGTCTAGAAATGCCCACTATTTGGAAGGATTCAGTGCTTTAGTGAATATCTGACGTGGACTAAACGCAAAAAGGCAGCATGTTTTGTGCGCTCAGGTGAAGACAGATGAAGTCTGAATAACGTTAATTATATTGTTACCATGACACCTGTCAAACATTGGACAGTAACTGAACATTTTGTCCTCAACATTTTATTGTGTTGGATGCAGAAAAATGGACAAGCATGAGCATCTGAGTGGCTCTGAAGAAGACAAAACTGCGATGCAAGAAGACGACAGTGAGAGTATGTCCAGAACTGCAGACATTGTTGGGCGTTCCCGGTCCACAGTGGTCAGTATTGACCGATGTGGTCAAAGGACGGCTTGAGGCTAGCCTGTGAAATCTGATCCCACAGAGGAGCTTCTGTAGCACAATTGGTGAAAAATGATAGAAGGATGTCATTGCCGATAGCCAGGGTGGCTGATTCTCCTGCTACTTGCTCATCAACTCCGAGGACAAAATGTTCACCTGGCACCTCATGTATCACCCACTGACAGGTTGTACGCTAAAGAGATAAGAAGTGTTATTCTGACATCACCTGACAGTGGTCATAATGTTATGGCTGATCGGTGTAGTTCATTGACTGTAGAAGCCTTTTCTTAGGATTTGGAATCAGTGGGTCTATAAAACCATGATTTTCATCCTAGCGGATCGGATCTATGATAATTAATACACAAATTAATACATAATTCACAAATGTACATTTATGTAAGATATCTTCGAAAACGAAAACAAACCGACAAACTTGGATGAACACCTATCAAATATTAATTGATAATGACAAAAACTAAAGCAAACCTGAGCGGAAACATTCAATGATCTGCTGGATGCCTGACTTGGAGGTCTGCAGGGGCTGCTGGAGAAGAGGAGGGTCTCCAGGTTCCACACAGAGACCTATAGATACAATTCGATGGATTAGAGAGAGAGAGAGGAGAGAGAGAGGAGAGAGGAGAGAGAGAGAGAGAGAGACTTTGACTTTCAACAAAACATTATTTGACGAGCAGTGAACACAAACATGGCCATGAAATCCTCTGCGTTAACATACCTAAACAGAGAAATAGACATGATATTTTGTTAGCAAATTTAAATACATATAATTGAATTACAGTGTGGCGGTCTGAGCAGCATGACCTGAAAATTCCGGGTCTTGGTGTGGGACGGGACTGTTTGGAGTGTGCTTAGACAGTACCCAATGAGACACTGTGATTCACTCTAACCTCATTATCTCCTGACACACACACGCGGACACACACACACACATACTAAAGGATTGCTATGAAAAGCAGGTCATCAATCCTTTACTTCTATTTTCAGTGTACAATTATAAATACTCCTCGTGAGTTTTATCAAAAGAGAAAGGGAATGGGAGGCGTGTTTCTGAAAAGATGAATGATAAGCTTGTCTTGCTAATTCAGTCTCGCTGTGTTGCTTGTTCAGTGGACCGCTCTGTAAGTGGGTCTGCGGCAAACATGCAAAGAGGGACAGGGGACGGACTTTTGTTCATCGTCCAAGAGTCCGGAGCCAGCGCAGCATCTGATGCTTCAGCTCGGGAGAGGGGGAGTCAAAGGGTGCCACGCAAACAACTGGAGCAGGCGATGGAATTTTACTCATTAATCTCAAACAACTTTATTGTACCTGAGTATAAACATTAATTATAAAACAGCAGGAGCTGGGCGTCGCTCATGCAATATTGATGCAGGCTGACAGCGGCTCCGTGATCCACAACGGCTGTGATGGATTGTGGGAAGGTTAAGTGCCCTCTTTGTACATGCCTTCACTTTGTTATTGTTGTTTTCAAATTACGACACCTTTGTTTTCACTTTTTAAATTTTTTAATTGATATGGAAAAACCAACAGAAAGGTGCAAACAACCATAAAAACGGGGGAAAAAATGTAATTCTAAATGCGAAAGAAGGCGATATAAGTGAGAGAAGTAGCGACGATGACCGGAGCTCCATTATTAGTATTTCCAGCTGTGACACATGCCCTTCCTTCTTAAGCATCCAAATTAATTTAGAGCTGGCAAACTAGCAATTAAATCAGCAACTCTGGCAACCACGTAAAAAATAAAAGTTGTGTGCACAACCAAAGTCCTGATGTTAGCCCAGATGCTAATTCTGAGGGAGGGCTTAAGGGCTTTAAAAACACAAGCAACCCCTCGTACAAGAATTCATGAATTTCTTCTTCTTCCAGCTTTTCCCTTCAGCAGTCACCACAGCACATCATTTACTTCCCTCTTACCCTCTCCTCTATATCTCCCTCTGTCCCACCAACCAACTGCATGTCCTCTCTCGCCACATCCAGAAACATCCTCTTTAGTCTTCCGCCTTTTTCTCCTGCCTGGCAGCTCTATCTCCATCATCTTTCTGCCACCTCCAATCCTTGCATCCTCACTGTTCCACCTGCTTCCCTTTCATCCACATACACGTATTCTGTCTTGGTCTACATTCCTCTTCCCTCCAGCGCATACCTACACCTCTCCATGTTTTCTTCCACCTGCTCCCTGCTCTTACTACAGTTTACAATGTCATCCAGCAACATCATAGTCGACGGGGACTCCTGTCTGACCTCATTAGTCAGCCTGTCCATCACTATATTAAAAAAGAAGGAGCCTAGAGCAGATCCTTGGTGCAGTCCCAACTCCACTTTGAACCCATAAATCACTCAAAATAAATCACTTATAAAGCAAAGAAGGCGGCGATGTTAGAACAAGCTTTTGTGTGAGATTTTACTTAGCAAACAATTTCCAAGCAGGCTCTTAGTGGACATTACTTCATGAATGTTCTTTATGGTATTGTCTAGTAATTAGATCTGCGATTCATCAAGGTTGTGGACAAAAAAAAAAAATCTTAACTGATGTTAGCCCAGAAATAAACACTAGTATTCTAAACATGGATTAATCATGATTAATCACAGTTTATTATTGTAATTAATTTAATTACTTACATTTTTTACTTTTGTTTTTACTTTTTTGATTGATATCAAAAAAAGATCAAAAAAAAAAAAGACAGTCAAAATGATTAAGTTATTTTTGACTGTCTTATTTTTAACTTGAGAAAAGCAGCTGTGTTTAAGCCCTATGGTCTCTCACGCACACACAAACATCCAGCACAGGATAATTCATGCAGTGTGGTAATAAAAGGATTATTATGTTGGAAAATCAGACAGACAGAATGCAGAGACAGGAGAGGACATACAGACACGGTTAGAAACATCTAGAGCCAGAGAGATAGAGAGTGAGATTATGTATTAACGTGCGACTGGATGTGTTTCCCTCATGCCCATCCCCCCACCAACCCTCCCAAGCAAACTGCTATAATCCCAGCGGGACAGGTCAGTGACCCGCTGACCTCTTAGCCCCCTCCCCTCTCAAAGGGGTCAAAGATCAACCAATCAGAGAGCTCGATTCAAGTAAACAGCTTCCTTTTACTACTACTTGCGTTTTTAGCACCAAGGAAAATGAGCTCGCAGTGGCAGGATTTACATGTGAATCAGAGGTTAGAAATATTGACTGACAGCTAATGGTGAGAAGATGCAAGCTGCGAAAACAGTAGCGAGGAAGGAAAAGAAACCCTGTCAGCATTCAGCAGTAAACATTACATCATAGTAACAGGGGCTTTCACAGCCATGTCGTACAATTTGAATCCAGTTTAAGAGGATTTCAGTGTAGTGAGAGGTTAACCCCCAGATATCAAGATATCAGTCTTCAAGCCCACCAAGAGTATTTTTTATTTTTCTGCATAGACAAGGGTACTTTGCAAACCCCGGCAGATATAAAATTACTTTTCCTGCTGTGATCAATTGAAGTTCGATTCACACACTGTCCTGGTTTGTTTCTTTTTACTTAATTCCTCATAACCCAAATCTTCTCATTCGCCCCACTGCTTGAACAGTGGGAGCAAATATTCTACCGCAAAATATTCTACCGGGGGGCACACCATTTTATTTCCTTTGGTGTGCCGAGGGACAAACTGACTCAGGCTCGGTCAGGTTGAGGCTGAGTGTGGAGGAATCAGAGCAGCAGAAACGGGGAGAAAAACGTCACCCACCTGCTTTATGAGCCAGACTTCCAAAACTGCTCTGCTCAAGTTGTTCCTCAGTCTGGCAGCTCTGATCCCTGGTATCAGGGCGGATTTCGGTCAGCAAAGGGGGAATTGGCTTCCACAGAGGCTTTGCCTGAGAGTGCGCATCAGAGTTGCCCTTTCCCCTGATGTCCATATGAATTTCATTCTGGTTTAAGTTTTCCGACGGTGCCTCAGCTGAACTAAATGTCTGGAGTAGGCCTTGATCTGAGGTCTGGTCACCTTGCAAGGCCATGTCCTCTGCTGGGTGCCGGGTGTGTGCCTGATGCTGGCCTTCCTCCATCTCCACCCGATCACCCACCTGTTTTAAAGAAAACATTTTTTAAAAAATGAAATAAATACATTTAAAAAAACAGAAGAAAAATAAAACATGGGTTATCAGCCCATTATGGATATAAATCACCAAATACAGTTACTGTGTGTACTAATGGAACCAAAGAGTGAAAATGGCAAAGTCTAAGTCTTACTCTCTGTCCCATAGCATCAGTGTTCCTGATTCTAACCTGTGGGTGATGTCGGACAGAGGTAGCAGGTACCGCCACTGGATGGTGCCAAAGTCAGAAATGTTCAAATTCAACCCAAAGTGAAAGGAAGAAAGTCTAACAGTCTAATTCAGATAACAGACAGACAAGCGCTGCTGAAACCGTCCCCATTGGCGGAGGTAATAATAAATAAATTCTGGTGTGAATCAAACAGTGGAAAAAAGTCTATTTCCCTTAGGTGATTGTGCGTGCGTGTGTGAGTGTGTGTGCATGTGTGTCTCATGAGCATCCCAACAATTTGTAAAGGGACATTAACCTTGTTGCACATGGGCCCAATTCAGGAAACAATTGACCCCCCGCCAACCCATTAGTGCCTACATCGTTCATCTTTCTGTGTGTATAGCTGTGTCTCTTGACCACAACTCCTTTCTCTCTCAGTCCCCAATCCTTTCTCCTCTTCCACCCACTAATTTATCCTCATTCCTTTCTCCTTCTGTGTCTTTCTGCCTCATTCCTTGTCAGCCAGCTGCCCTCAAGGAGGGATTAATGACTCCCAACATTTAGGTACATTACAGCACATCATCCGCAGGACAAGTGTGCCACTTGGACACTGTATCAGTTAAACACACAGTCTCTCACACTTGCACACAAAGACACACATAGACACACACAGACTGTGACTTCCACAGTGGCCTAAACAAATGAACAACTAGGTTAACAGAAAGCTACACATGCTGACTGACGTCATTTGTGAACACATAATTCATTTCAGCCAATGATCATAGAAAAAAACGTCTGTGTGTGTGCGTGTGTGTATAAACTATAAACGGAACCTATTTTCTCAGAATTAAAAAGTCTCATCATCTAGGAGGGCCACCTCTCCGTTGGCATGAACTTAATTTAATCTTATCTGCTGTTCAAGCTTCATCTGTATTTTTCCGTATTGGAAGTCAGTGAGGATGGAAGTCTAGATAGGACGCTGTTTGGAGGGGGGCGGTCAGGCCAATAATGTCTTCTTGCTGAGTCCCTGGTTTAAAGAGGGCAAATTATGATTTATTATTTATCCCTCAACATGAAATTTTAATGTTAATAATTATTAATAAATACATCAAAGTATTTTCATTTTACAACCTTATCCTTACTTTGAAACAAGCAACACATGACAGACGTTAATGACGATCATTTGTCTTCCCTGGAAGAGGAATGACTTCCCACAATATTTATACAGGAGTTTATATAAAAACACAATGAACTTCATTGTCTTGCCTGATGTTGGACATGAATTAGACAACTACTAAAAGGAAAAATAAATATCCAGTTTCCAGGACAACAAGTAAAAGTGTAATTCTAATTCAACTAATTAAATGTATTTTTTCGGCACACTCAGAGTAAAGTTTGACCTCTGCATGCCGACTGATCGGACACCGTACTGTACATGTTGAAGCAAATGTAGATAAGAGATAAAGAAAGAAGTGAGACTGGACACTAACATTCAGACATGGTTGAATTGTTCTTTCTACCTGTCTGTGGTGACAGTGAGAGACCTTCCTCCCAGCTGACTTCTGGGCTTTCACCATGCTGCCAAGACGGGCCTGTGGCTCCACAGGTTCACCACCAGCATACACCCGAAACCTGCAACAAAACTGTACATGAGCCACAGAGGAAGGCTGGGGATGAAGATTTACAGACACTCCTCACATCTCACTACTCTCATGTCTGCTTATCAATGGATATAAACATGGTGATCAGCTGTTACCTGTAACAAGGTTTTACATGATCATTTAAATCTATAAATGTGGATGAAATACAAACAGCACCTCTACCGGGAATAGTTGAGAAACAGTTGTCTCTGAAATGTGTACCTTGTTTCCTGTATATTACTCTGGTGTACAAAGTATGGCTGCCATAATGGAGAATGTGTCAAAATTCTTATTCTGTCCAGTTTTCAGGCTGTAAACTACAGTAGGCAATAAACAAACAAACAAATCCAACTTAAGAAACATAAATATATGACCCAGCCCCACCTTTTAACAACCTCAACTGAAAGAGGGTGCTTTGTGACATCATATTTTTGTATGACAGCATGAGTGGTGAAAGGGTGTTTTTTTGTTGCCCTCTGGTGGCAGTCTAAGTCAGTCACAGGCGCCAGAAAGGCCCACCAATGCTCTCTGGTTCAATAAAACATGCTTCAGATGTTTTGTCATGGCATCCATCATCAGCCGGCATTCATTACCAAACGAATGGGTAACTATGGAATTCAATAAATTAAAAAAAAAATTTCTACGCTCTGGATGCTTATAGTGTAAAATGGTGGAATGATTAGATGAGCTGTAATGCAGACAATCTAGGTAATCTGGTACAAGCAGACAACAAAACACCAAACAGGAAATCTGTAGATTATGAGCAGGAGGACGCCTCAGCGCTTTCTGCTCATATCAACAATAACAGCATAATATTTGTTGTTTGCAGACAGTGAGTTGATGTGGTGGAAGTATATGCACAGACTGATGGCCGACCGAGCAGCAGAGCCTGCAACCACACCCCCAGTGAGGCCACATGACGGTGTGGTTATGACCTCAGATGCTCCCATGGTACAGCAAATGTCACTTGCAAATCTCCATCTCGGTAAACGTATAGTTCCACCAAATGTCCAGCAGAGGGAGACAAGGCTTCTGTGAAAAGAGATTTTCAGTCACTTTTCTAATGTTTAGGAGCTGCTGGAACAAATCTGTCCCTTGTGGAAATTAAAAATGTTTGTGACTGTCTGTATATTTAATGTCAGTATATAGACTTGACTGAAAGCAATGTTTTCAACATTTGAAAGCTACATCAGAGTTTTAAGAAGTTGAGTTGACTGAAAACACCTCGCAGTGAGAGGTTTATGAAATTGCAGTTTCACGAAGTCTTTCAGGCAGGAACAACAACAGATATGCATGACAACATCATCCAGTGATATTACATCTTGAATGAGAAGAAACAGGCCAGAGCCACAGACAGATGCATTATGAACAATTTTCAATGGTTAACCGGGTCTAAATACAGTTCATGATTTTGTTGACTTACATAAGACTGGTGTGAAGTGACTTTCTGTGGCGATTTGTCTGTTTTGAACAAGTCTGAACTCTGCCATCAAGTCAGTTATACACTGATCAGCCACAACATTAAATCTACCCAAATTAAATTCATCGTAAAGGGGTCAGAACTGTTGCCACTAAACCAGTTCTGACACCTTTCTATCAGAAACATACGTATCTTTCTTATTATTGTGTGCTACAGAAGCTCTTCTGCACAATCTGACTAAACAAGCCAGCTTTAGCTCCGCATTTTCATCTCGTTCCGCGTCAAAGGTGAATATATACTGCATCAGGGTGGTCTGGCGATGTACTTCAGGATCCATTAACCACTTGCAAGCACAGGTTTTCCTTTATCTTTCTAACTATAAATAGAAACCTAATTAATTTCAAAACAAAGATTATATAAAAAGGTTTTTGAGAATTATAAAGAAACTTCGAGGCACTCTGTATTAAAATGATTAAAAAGCTTTTACAGTAACGGCATTTTATTATCCAACCATAAAACGCAGCACACATAAAGACATTTTAATTGTTGTAGAAGAGATCGCTGTGAACTGGATGCGCTCTTATTCTTACGTTTTATTATAAAATCTTTAAAGTTTGAGTGAAAATTAAGAGCAAGCGTGTTAATGCATTATGAAGCTTTCAAGGTTCTATTTATTTTAGGAGGGACATTAACACTCAACGTCAATTATTATGGGAAATTATGACTTTGACCGCAAAGTCAGTCTACCCAACGGATCACAGCAGAAAACTTCATTTAAAGGTTATATTTCTTCATTAAAGGAAATGTGTTAATTATCTATGCCAAGGAGGATATCTATGCCAAAGATCAGTTTGGGTGTCAAGCTATGAGGGGTACTTCTCAAGAAGGTAAGAATTTTGATTAAATCCTTTAGGGCCCTATTTACGAAAGGTTTTTGTGGGTAAAAACGGGTAAAACTTGATAGCAGCCGCTAACAAAAAGGAGCAAGCTGATCTACTAACAGTACGCAGTGAAGATTGCGTCTGTTAAACGTGCAAAATAGCACCCGCTATCAATTTAGTACGTTCGACCTTAGTGAATATGCAATACTGGGAAGAGTTGATGCAAATCATTCATTTAACAAAAAAGCCTGGCAAAAATTGCGGCGCCTGCGATTGCGTCTGTATTTAATACGTTTGAAAGGAAGGTGCTTATTGGCACAGCATTGCGCATAGACACAGGCAGGCATACTGTACAGTTGGTTCCGCTAGATCGCACTAAAGGAGCATTACTATAAGGGCCAAAAAAAGTGGCCCAGATTGTAGTTGTCTGCTGTATGTTTCGCAACATTGCAAACAGGTTGTGGAGGAAGAGAATGACCCCTGCTCATGTGTGGCTGTGCGCTCTTCTCCCTTTCCATTTCCCGAGAACTCCGTTGTGGGACCGCTTGGATTGTGCAACCCCACCACTGCCTCTGCCCCATCTTCCATCCCTCTTGACTCGGACTGATGGCCGTCGTCAAACAAGATCCAGACCATACGCCTGTTGGTCCTTTCTCACCTCCTGCGCACTGGATGAATCCATCTTCAAGACTATAACTCGATTTATACTCAGCCAAATTTCAAACATGAAGCCCCTTCATTTTTGATTTGGTAAATAAATTAAATATATCCAGGAAAAAAGTATGTGTGTCTTAATTTGTGTGTCTGCTCATGGCAGAAAGTGAGCTGCATCTTCGGCACAATGGTGTTCAGAGGCATGTCTTCCACCGGCCCAACACCTGTTTTGTTAAACAAGTTTTATTATAAGCTATTTTTTCTTTTGTTCCCATTCTAATGTCATGCCATCTTCTCTTAATTTAATTTGTTGTTCTTGTTTTACCCACAGCACTGACCCTCTCGCAGATACACTCCCATATCCTGTTTCTTTTTGTAATATTAAGTTTTCTTTGCTGTAGCTCAACAATTTGTTTATTTGCCTCTTCCAGTAACGCCACCAGTCCCATGGCATTAAATTAATGTTGCGCTTGCGTTCACTCTGCTCTCTGTCCAAAAGCTCCAAGGCAGAAAACAGTAACATGGCAAAACCCTCAATCAAATAGAACCGGCTCCACCATGTTTGCAACTGTTGTCAATTATTCTTGGTAGATCACCCGCAAACCAGGTGCAAACCAAAAGTGCAATCTTTTAGAGTGCACTCGCCATTTGGGATGTTAGTAAATAAGGCCCTTAGAGTACTAGGCTATGGTCTGAGAAACAATCCACATTTTGGTGTTGGTCTTAATCAAACTGAGCTGTCTTGGTGGAGTTTTGCACTCCCTTGAGTTTTAATTGTTTTCTTTACTTCACAGTGGCGATAGATTTCAAACTCAAGCTAAACTATCCTTCTCATCTAAATTGATCAAATGTCTGAGCTTAAGCTTGCTGGAAATTGACTCTCTAACGTGTTAGCTTGTTAGCTCTGCGGCCCTTGATGGCCTGCTGAGTCTGTTTCTCAGTAGTTCAGGCTCAGATGTATTCTAGCGCCCTGTCACCCTGAAGTGGAGTAAGTGCGAACAGATGACATTTGGATCAGAAGTTCTTGGAAAAAAAATTAAGTGAAGCAAAAATGAAAATATCATGAAGGAGGATATTTAACAGAAATCGATCGTCCCCAAGGATGCATTATACAATTATCATCCTAAGCCTGCTTCACTTCATTTGTGAAATGTGCTTATATGCCAGTCTGTGTAATAAAATGCTCATTTCCTCTTGATGAATATTACCTGTTCATGAAGGTGTTCATTTGTGATATTTGATCATAAGCATAATCGAGTTGTGCTGTCAGAAATCAGCTGAACGTCATTTAAAAGTTTCAGTTGGACCTCGCTTTTGTGCGTTTAGTATTATATAACAATATAATAGTACAGCTGGCAACAATTTATCAGTGTAGTGCTATAGAGACTGACAGACGTTACTCTAAAAAACTGATTTCTAAAGCAGTTTTTCTCAACCAGTGTGCAGTCATGAATATTCTGACATAACCAAAACAATGAAAAAGCAGATCACTACTCACCTCATGCATTATCAAAATTTTTCTTACTTTACCCGTTCTCCATGTCACTACTTACGTATGACTAGTCAGCGTATGACTATATACATAGCCTACTAAAATCTTCATTCATGTGTAATACATCACGAGGGTGCTGCGTGAGACACAAAGTAAAATGCAATTGAGTGTGGAAATCTCTGAATCTGAACAATCAACCTCATCTAGTGGTTTTTTTTAGTAGTGAGGGTAGTGGAGGCCTGCTCAGCGCTGGTCAGAGGATCTACATTTAGATCCTCTGACCAAAGTAATCTTACTCATGTTGATTAATTCATGATTAACATTTTACCTAATGTCGGCACTCATGAACTGTCCCAGAACACATTGTGTTCAGTCACTTGTCTCCCTCTTGTCCAACTGACGTTAGTCGGTTGATGCAAATGCAGAGCAAACACCGAGTCAACAATAAGGTCTCAACCAGGGGAGTGTCTGTCCTTTGGCCACATTTTGGCTTCATTAGAGATGACACAAAGACAAAAAAAAACAAAAAAAAAACAATCTTGGGCTTCAAATGCAACACAGAAATGTGTTTAATCACTTGCTATATAATCAGACAGCCATCTATGAAGAGTGCATGGCTCACCAAAAAGAGAAACAGACAATACAGCATAATATCGCAATATGTCTGTGTGGTGATACTGTATTGACAAATGGACAAAGTACTGCAATATTTGATAAACAATTTAAAACTATGAATTGAACTTTTAATTCTAGAATACAAATAAATTGCTATTCCAAGGCTCTGAATGAAACTTATGTTGGTGAGGGCAGCAAATATGGCAGTCAGTGAATGGAAGACGGACAGGAGGAATAATAACAACGATGGTGCCATTCCAGAAAGTGAACAGTTTTTATTCTTAAGAGACAGAAGCTGGATGGGACATAGAATATGAAAAAAAAAAAAAAAAAAAAAAAGCTTAAGAAAACACTGGACAGATTCGTCTTTAAAAAGTTGCTTACGAATTTAGAGCCAACTAAGAAGACAATGTAGTCCATCACCTACTTTATGTACAAAGACCTACAGCCAAACAAAGTAGTGGACAATGAAGGCTTAAAATATCTCCTCTATACAATGGAGCCAAGATACGTGGATTCATAGTTTTTTTTCATGAACACAGCTGTAATCAAGCGCTACACAGAAGACCCCATAGAGTTCATGACAGTTAAAAAAGGGAACTAAAGGACTGCATTAACTTGTGACACGTGGACATCACAGAAGTGAAATCATACCCGACTATTTCTATGTAATGTAATGTCTCAAAGAGGACTGAGACCACCTGTTACGCCCCCAAACTTAAAGTGGCCCTATAGGGCTAACAAAACTCAACTCTGACCCGAGACAACCACAGAAAGACACCAGTAAAAACCAAATGCATTGGATTTGTTAACAAAAATAGTCAACAAATTAACCAAATGTTACCTAAATACAATAACAGTCTAAAAATCCCAGGCTGCGAGGCGTCACAACAAGCAGCCCAACTCTGGAAACCTCCCACGCCGACGCTAGAACAGAAACTTTTAAACCCTTCTTGGGGCCAGGTGAACCTCATGAGCAATCATGATCTTGAACACCTGAGCGGAGCCTAAAAGGCGGGACAGAAAACACACGTAAAGCATACAGCTGTAAAAACCCCACCCTTAAATCAATGAATACAGTCTTAGATATTAAGTATGTGGAAAGGAGCTACTTACCGAGGCTGTACGTTAGGCTATGACGCAGATCACAAAACAATCAAAAAGTACACCCTCATTGCACGTCACAATTCCCAAACACGCCAGAGTTTGAAACCACAAACCATTTCACAACTATACCGCAATTTAACACAACCGCAACACAACTTATGGGACTGCTGCTCAGAGAGGTGTCTATTTGGGTCAAATGGAGAACAAATTGTGGTTAACACATTTATGGGCCAACTAGACACTGCCATTAAGTACACAAATGAGCAGCAACTACACAAGTACCCACATTAGCACTATCACCAAGAGGTGAAAATCAAACGTGACAAAACTGAAAAAAAGTTAGATTTTCTTCACTGAAACATTAAAAAGTAAACCAAAAGTAAACCAAATACACAAGACAAAACCCAACTAAAGTGAACTGCCACTTTAGCACAACACAAACACCATGTGTTCACCACCACACGCAAGTAACTGAATCAATGGAGGAAAACCAGCAACACACACTGACCTGACGCAGGGAACCAGACCCATGATCCAATGATCTGTGGAGTGACTACATCCCAACAAGTCATAAATCGTCACGACTAACTTGCACCAATAGTCAGAACAGCAGTGACGCAAGGTCACCACTTCAAAAGTGGACTGCAACAACCACAACACATAATAATCAGTGTAGTCCACCGCTACAACTAATGTCACCTTACACCTAAGGAGCAACCCACAAGTGACTCACAAATATGGAGAGCAGTTGCCAAAAAAAAAAAAAAGGACACTTACCACAAGTTACTGCATTTGAAACGGACGACAAAGTGACCAAACAAAGTCACCGTACACAAATAACTAATTTGCTTAGCAAAGTGCACAAACCAGGTAAACAAACTATAAAACACCCCAATTCCTACCTGCAAAGGTGGCTATCTTAACTTGACAACTTTAAACGCTGAACTCAGTGACTGAGAGACGACCATAGATGCAGTCAGCTGCATTAGACTGAAGCATGCCCCCACTCAGGATTACCGAAAAAAAACAAGAAAAGCAAAAATAATAATGCGGCAAGTTCTTTACTTGCCTGGCAGCTAACTAATCAGGATGCTCAAAGAACTAAAGAGCAACAAACAAATCATTCAACCAAAAGCCACTAAAAGTAATGCAAATTTACCTCACCTCATGGACGTTTGATCTCAGAGAAGCCCCCATTTATTACGCCCCAAACTTAAAATGGCCCTGTGGGGCTAACAAAACAGCAACCCAAAAAAAAACACAGAAAGACACCAGTAAAAACCAAATGCATTGGATTTATTAATAAAAATAATAAAGAAACAAATTAACCAAATGTTAACAAAATACACTAAATTAACAACAGTCTAAAAATCCCAGGCTGAGAGGCATCACAGGAGCAGCCCCACTCTAGAAGCCTCCCGCTCAAATGGTGGATCAGGAATTTTTAAACCCTTTTTGGGGCCAGGTGAACCTCATGAGTAATCATGATCCTGAACAACTGAGCGGAGCCTCAAAGGAGGGACAGAAAACACAGGCAAATCATATAGCCTTAACACTGCTGTCTCAAGTTCTGCAAATTAGATATATTTCCAACCGTTTGTCCGCGCTCTAAACAAAAACCAAGAGGAAACCGTGCTTTTGAAGTTGCGGCTCGTACACTTCTGAACCCTCTTCCTTTGGGCATAGGGTTTGCAGCCTCCATCGAAATTTCAAAAAGCAATTTAATACTCAATTTTTCAAATTTGCCCCTTTTTTTGTTTGACTTTTGTGTTTGAGTCGATGTCATTCGTATTTCTATGGTGTTATTTGTGACCTAAACAAATGACATCATCCTTTACAGACATTTGTGACTTTGTTGTTTCACTTCTATTTTGTATCTTATTATTTGCCTTGTTTTTATTGGTTGTATGTTTTTATGTTTATAGTTTTCCTTCTTCTTGTGAAGCACTTTGTGGGACTATTTCTGCAATACACGGCATATAGCAAATGGTTAACTACTGTGGTAACAGAATAAAACCTGAATAACAGATGCCATGAGGTATTATAGTTTTTTGATGATCACATAACATAACAGAAATAATTACAGGACCTGAGAAATATACTTTATACCTTTGAGATGAGAAAAATCCAAAAGACCTGAATTCCGTCTATGGCAAAAATACGCTAGCCTTCAGCAAAACAGCATATCTACAGTACAGGCCAAACTCTAAGAACTTGGCAGACAGTGTAGAAAAACTAACTATAAAATAATTGATAATTAATCGTAATAAAGGTAAAAGTTTGAAACATTCATGATTATGCTTTTAAGTTATAATTGCCCGGCCTAATTCAGCAGCAAATGAAAGAAAAGACTGGATGTCCAGATGGGCCTCGTATGTGGAATGAAATCGACATGTTTCCGATGAGCAGTGGATATTCAAACAGCACAACACTTTGTGACCCTATCTCTCAGCATCAGAAAGTTCTTATCGTGAGATTTAATCACCAATTTCCATCAAAGTTCTTTGTGTAGGTTCACTGGGTCCATGACCCTTTAGGTTCATGTGCACGGAAAACCTCAAAAGACTTGCCACCGCCGGTACAGCAGTAACTAGCCCAAATCAGGGAAGGTCACATATTAAAAATAAAATACTATAAAAATATATAAATACAAAGACACTCATCAGGTTTTGGTTATTACAGGAAAAAGAGTATCAGAGATTGTGTCTATCTTCCCAAACTCATGTTCGCACTGCACTGTAAGTCTCATTTACCCTTTCTCTCTCAATTACTTTTTATTTTTTGTGTGTCTGCATTGACCCTCAGGGGGTGACTTTTGAAATGCATTTTTAAATGGTGAATGGTAAATGGATTGTGCTTATATAGCGCTTTTCTAGTCTGCTCGATCACTCAAAGCACTTTACAATGTGAGCTAGCAATCACCCATTCACACAAACATCCATAAAGTGATGATGATGATGTGAGGATGCCATGCAAGGCGCCCCCTGCTCATCAGGAGCGGTAACCATTTACGCCATCATTCAAACACCAATGGAATTCTAGACTGGGTTGACCCCAAATTTTTCACACTTTCAAAGGAAGGAGTGACTAAAACGTTTGAGAAACACTGATCAGTAAAGTAAAGCCTACGGTACGCAATCTACATTGTCAGGTGCAACAGAGGATATTTAACAATGACCAGTATTAATAGGAAACAGTTGGAGTGACTTTTACTGTCAACTAGTGCTTGGCCCGAAAACATGCCTATGACATATAAAATACTCAGCAAATTAGAAGGCCGGGATAATAATAGGCCATGATAAAAGTAATAAGCTTAACTATCATGTGTTTTATACATATATTTTTCAGACCATAAATTCTCAATTGTTGGTCCGATTTAGTCCAAATTTTGTGTATATGAATCGACTCGAGGAGATCTAACTTCTATGTCATCATATTTTACTTTGACGGTTCTTATTTTACTCACTAAGGGAGCTCTATATACAAAAAACACTGTTTTTGAGACGAAAAGACCTAACTCCAATTTAGTCCAAATTAACCTCATATGATCCACCTCAGGAGATCTAAAGTTTATTTGTCATATTTTACTGTAATTATTCATATTTCACTCACTAGAAGGTTTTTTTTTCTTCAAAAAGCAGTTTTGTGACCATTACTTGGCAGACATATGTCCAACTCTATCTAAATGTAGATCATGCAAATTAATACAAGGAAATAGGTCTTTGTTTTTATTGCTCAGCACAGAAAAACTAGTTAGTTGTATTTATCTTCATTATTGAGTCACTATGGGATCTGATCTTAGAGCAGACTGCTGACTTTGTAGAAAGAGTTAGGTTGAGTCCCAATGGACTGTTTGAGATTATACCGTAAATGAATCACATTTATTCAATGTGTTTAATCAGAGAGATTTATTGTACAACACAGGGGATTGGAGGCTTGGTGGGAGATATACACTGTCGGTGACGACAGCGTAGGCCCAGTTTTATCATTATGATTCTGGTATCAATTTTAACATTTGTACTTCACATGTACAACCGTTCTGTACCAATTAAGAGAAATTTCACAAAATAGAACCCGCAAAGGCTACTAATTCTGCATTTCCTCTGACTCCTCACGTTAAGAACAAGGGATACAAACTTCTGCTCTCCCATAGGCGATTTATAGTCCTTTTTTATGAAAAAAAACCTGAAGAAATCCTATATATTTGTATCCATTTTTTCGGTCCATCTTGTTGATACACAAACGGAGATCGGGACCCAGAAGTGTGGTTGCTCATGGTGGGGTTTGAATGCCTATGAAAATATTTAAACTGTCTGTTTAGACTGTATGTTAATATCTGAAACAGAACTATCCAATGATGAAACATAAATTTAAAAGTAAAAATTGTTCTGGGAAAGAATGGCAAAGTCTGTCATAATCACAGCAAATGTTCCTTTACTTCCTTCATCGACATCTGCAGTATGATTTATATGGTAATCAATATCTAGGTTTCTGTTGGGATTCACATTTTCATTTTTCTATGCCATGATACCGAGAACGTTGCCAGTCCCGACAGAATAACAGCTGCTTAATTACTTTGTTGATGTGCTTTTCATAAAAACTTGACAAGCAGCAGTCTGCCAGAGAAGAAAAAAAAGCCCACTGTGGACGACCAACTGAGAACATACACAACGCTTTCTTAACTTCACGACGAATGTTTAAAACAAACACATTGAACCACACACCTGTTACGGTAATTCACCCACACATAAGCACAGGGGACTCTCCCGTTTCCCTGGCAACAGACACACATGGTGGCGAAGAAGTGATTCCTGTTCTGACTCAGGTAATGAGAAAGAAAGTATCCTGGGCTTATACTGAGGGTTTCAGGCTGTTTAGTATCGCACCCTGAAAGCACTGCTTACTTCTCAGAGTGTGTGTGTGGGTGCGTGTGTGTGTGTGTGTGTGTGTGCATGCGTGTGCGTTAACAGATAGGATATTAATTTTAGTCTGCTTCTCAGATCTCTGCTCATTAGAGGTTACCGTATTCCTGATCTTTTCATTTAACACATATCCGTGCGACAAAATAGAATATAATAGAAAATAAGGCTACGCTCACACTGTCAGTCTTTAATGCTCAATTTCCCATTTTTACTAAGATCTGCTATTTTTGTGTAGTTGTTCACATAATCCTGAATATCCTATATTGGACTCCCATATGAGCAATCAAAGGCCCCAAACAGACCCGCATGCGCAAAAAAACAATAAACAAACGCGTCACACGCAGCACGCTGCCAATGTAGAAGCAAAATGGATCCACTTAAGTAAGTTTGAACGCAGTAATTTATAGTGAAAGTGTTTATAATGATGTTTATAGTGATTATAGGGATGTTTTGTTTTTTTAACTGTTTCTGTCCAGCTGCCTCGGCTTGCAGAATGACAATCTGGCTGCCTTGTAGTTCCAGACAGATTTTAGTCTGTCTGGAAGGAGGAGACTGTCACACTCCTCCAGTTGTGTGAACTGCATTTAATTTGTTGTTATTATTATTTGTTATCAGTCAATGAAGGGATCGGACCTGAAAGGGGGCTTTAGAAAGTGAGAAGTAAGGGAGAAATAAAAAGGGGGTCAGGGGTTCAAGGAAGACAGCCTCAATACAGTTGAACAAACATCTACAAGAAGAGCAACAAAAACAACAATAACAGCAACTATATATACATAAATATATATATACATATGCATACATGTACCTGCAACCCTCGCAGGTGCAGCTTTGTGACGAATGTCAACAGAATATAACCTCAAAGTCACATGAATTCCGATCTGACGGTTCAGACAGTTCACAAAATATCGCACCTGTGTCTGATACAATAACACATACGGAGCTGGATGAAGATCAGATTCCCAATTTTTCCTGTAGTGTTAATGTAGCCTGAAGGATTTGAAAATAGATTTCAATCTTTCCTCCACATCATAGAAGCACCAAACAACTGTCAATGAACAGGTTAAAACAAGGAAACTGGCTAACACAGATAAAAAGATGAATGAAGGGGGTCTATGTTGGCGAAGACAGCGAGAGACGAGTCAAAGATGCCTGGAGAACTAAAAAAAAAAGCTAAGACTGACAAAAAGAAAATTACAATTTTCACCGAAAACTCTACGATAGACATTTATAGCCTTTAAAAAAAATCCCACTGCCTGTTAACTGATAACATGCAGTGGGATAACTGAGTTCACTTTCCATTGAACTCAGTCTAGAATTTTCAAATTGACTGATCTCCAGTAGTAATCCTTAGTGAATTTTGTTTATACCGACTAAAAATTATTTTGTCTTCCTATTTGGAAACATTTCAATTAAGGGAACAAATCCTCATTTGCAGGACTTTTCTCTCTCTTCTCAGCTTCTCCTCTGTCAACCCAATGAAGGAACTTTAGCAGGTCCTATGCTACATATAATGTAAGAGTGTACATGTATATAATGAATGATGTGTGTGTAAATTGTGTGGGTTAAAATGATTATGTTGTTCTAGAGCTAATAGATATGGACTTACAACCACCAAAGCCACCTAACAGTTATATCCAAAGGCTATGTGGAGGCGGTCGGGCAGGACATCCTCCTAAAGGAGAGGCTCCACACTCACTGACACGAAGCTGGCTGCTGGCACACACACACACCGGTGATAGTACCTGACCACAGGACAGGATGGGAACCGTGATGTGACTCATGTTGGGCCGACTCGGCAAAAGAACAGTTTGAAATCAAGCAATAAACTGCACCAAACATACTAAATCTGGTGATGCACGTGACTCAGCCACTCCAGTTAGGAACATTACAGCATTGAACTGAAATATATCACAAAATATACTGGCTGAATTACATTATGGGTGAGCATTGCAGATATGATCACAAAAAAAAGGGAGGCTGCTGTTAAACTGATTTAAAATGACGTGACTGTGATGCAGCCGCCCTCTCCATGTCTGTAGGTGCTATGCAGTAGCATTTTCAATGTCCCATCCACATCATAATCTTATTGGTCAAACATCGAAAGGAAATAGCATTAAGGCATATTAACTTGCTGAAAGAGGCCACTGCCATTAGGGATCAGAGTTTCCATGAAGGAGTTAACTTGCTTTGCAACATTGTCTAGGTAGGAGGAACGAATTAAAGTAACATCCACGTAAGAGGGAAGACAAGGTTCCACAGAAGAACAACACCAAAAGCATCACAATACATCCATCGGCTTCCCACAGTGCACCATGTTGTCATATTTTCCCAACACAGGCAACACACTTTCACTAAGCCATTCACATAATGTGAAAGGGATTCATTGGACCAGGGCACCTTCTGCCATTGTTTCCTGTTCCAGCTCTGGTGCTGGTGTGCCAGTTGTAAGTGCTCTCTGCAGCAGACAGGGGTCGGCATGAGCACTCTGACGGTCTCTGGCTACGCAGCCCCCAGAAAGCAAGTTGCAACGCACTGGGTGTTCTGATGCATTTCTATCACAACTAGTGTCAATCTTTTCAAATATATGTGCTAGAGTAGCTCTTTTATGGGACTGGACACACGGGCTAGACTATGATCAGCACACAAAAAAATCAATGAGCATTGGGCACCCATGACCCTGCCAGCAGTTCACTAGTTGTTATGTGGATCTCTCTAAAGTTCCGTCAGAAAGACTACCCTCTCACACCCTTTTGCCACAGTAATGCTCATACCTATATTATCCTCACCTTTCGCACATGCTCAGTCACAACTACCACAGCCGCCTAACAGTTATTTCCAAAGGCCGTGTGGAAACGGTCTGGCAGGACATCCTCCTAATGGAGAGGCTCCATACTCACTAAAACAAAGCTGGCTGCTGGCACACACACACACCGGTGATAGTACCTGACCACAGGACAGGATGGTCAGGTACTAACACCTGACCATCCTGTCCTGTGGATGGACCATGGAATTGATGTTCCATGGTCTGGTGCATCAATTGATATCGTCAGCCTCATCCATCAATCACTGTCACACCTCCATGTTTAGCCCTTCACCATCAGTTGCTGTCTTTAAATATGTCTCTCTCTCTCCATTCATCTAGTTCTCGCTTGCTGCTGGTTTACACTCCCTCCAACTCCCCATCATCACTTAGTCCTCAGGGATCCATCAGCCTCATCATTCATCAGCCTCAGCAGAGTCATCGGCCACCACCAGTATCCAGACTCCAAGGGGGAGATATTCTACACCGCTGCTCAGGGCAGAGACCCTTTGATCTCTATCTTCCCAAAGAGCCTATGCGCCAAAGACTTTCTAATAGACTTATTATCACACATCATTTGGTTGTCATAAGTAATTCATCTTTTCTTCATTCTGTCTTATCTGATTGAACATCCATATACCAATTTTAGCAAGTAATTACTACTGCAGGAAGGAAGCATGCAACTTGTCCAGCAATTTTGGATAGTGATCTCGCCATCACAATTTGGCCCTTGTCAAAGTCCAGGGGTGTATTTCAGGCAGCAGATTTAACAAACTCTGAGTTTATCCCTGAGCTCTGGCTTGATCAACCCTGAGATGAGAAACTGCATTTTTTCAGTTCCAGATTGAGCTGATCTGACTTGGCTAAACCAACTCTGAGTTTGTTGACTCCAAGTTAAAATCATGCAGGAGGATGATTAAACGCCATCATCAATGTCGCTCAGATACTACGATTCACCATGGCACTAGGTGAGCTGCTGTGGTCACAATACTTCACACCATTAGAGCAGAGCATTTAATGGGTTAACAAGAGTTTTTTAGTTTTTTTTTAAAGAGAAACACCCTTTTAAGGCAGTGCTCAGGATACCTTTCACGGACTGCTGTCACCGCAACCCCCAACCCGAAGAAAAACTTGTTGGATGGCAGATAGGTTCATGGTTATACCTCACTTTGCTTTAATCATATTTATGATACCACTCAGTGGCTATTCCAGTATTTTTCCGGGGTCTTTAACAATACATATTGGCTGACTTTGTAGAAGAAGCACCCGTTTGACAAAAAAAAAAACGTAGAGCAAAGATAAGACTCAGATGTGAGGGCACATCAACAGTGCCCAAAACCCAGAATTTCCTGACACATCCCCCAAATCCTTAAGTTTGCCTATTATGTCTGCTTTCATTACTTCCAAGGACAAAGTGTTCACTCGCTGTAAAGAGAAAGTCACTGACATTCTGACCAACAATCAGTGGTTTTAATGTTATGGCTGAGCAATCCCTGAGGCATATTTTACAAAAAAGCTAAATTTTGCATAATCTTCTTTGTGAAATGTGGAGTCTGCTTCCTCTCTTTTGATGAAATACTTGCACAAACTCTTTTTCATTTAGAGCAGGTACTCAATCGCTCTGCTGCTCATCCATCCACGAATCTTTGAACCACCATCCTTCATCTCCGTCTCGTTTTATTGACAGCCTCTGTTTGATTGAATGACCTCTCATGACTAGATGGAATGTTCTTCCTACTGCCAATTGTTTTTCCAGAGGGAATTTGGCAAACCTATGACGGTCAAGCCTACTAACAAACTTTTTTTAGAAACATTTAAACACTGGGTAAATTACCTATATTTAGAATTTGAATCAAAGGGACGTCAGCAGATATCTATATTACAATAAACATTACAAATGTATGATCTACTTCTATGATGCCCAGTTTTTTTTATGTAGTGACGCCAATGAAAATGCCGTAGACCGTGGGTTTTCACCAAATAGGGGCGAAACCAACAACTTTGAAATCAGTTACTCTTCACTTCAGAGTCAAACACATCACACACTGTTTTTTGTTTTTTTTGCTGAACTCTGCAGAGAGCATGAGGGTGGTATTACTTTAAAAAGTATTAGTTGGTGATAATAGTTGGTGTTTATAATAGTTATACAATGTTTTATCCCCGCAATACCAAAAAACTCCATACCGACACAATCCTTGCTGCAATCTGTTAGTACCGTTAGTGCTAAAGTCCAAGATACTACTCCATATTAAAGCATGTGTGAGAAAAAATGGTGTCGTGAAAAAAAGTCCATCGGCCTACAAACGTGACATAAAGTCAATTCACTAAAAAGCAATTTACTGAAACAACCAGAGGCTATGATTTTCAAATATTCACTAAACTACTTAATTCAAATCACCTGGAATGAACGCATATCCTTTTGCCATAAAAATATCTTCCCCTTGTTTTTAAAAGGTGACTGGCGGTGACTCCCGCCAGAAAGTTTAATGCACCTATAGGTCGTTTACAAACAAAGATAGAAATGAGCCTTAGGGTCAACTCACCATCATTTGAGAGTAAAACTCCTGCAGAGGAAGCTCTGCCCATGGGTCAGTTATTCCACGGCTGGCTTTGTCGGCACACAAATTAAGTTTGACGTCAGACGTGCATAGTAAGCAACGGCCCTGATCTACAAGATGATAGCAAGACCATGGTTCCCGCCAGCTTTGGGTCTTGAGTCTTAATCAGGGTTAGACCAGTTTGATCACCTTTAACATCTCTAGCCATAACACGGGTCCACACATGAATGCAGCAGGAACAGTAATCTAGGCATAATGGTAAAAGTCTGGCTGCGACGATTTCACCGCACAGGAAGTACTTTTACTTTGATACTTGAGTATATTATGCTGGTAGTAGTTGAAACTTTTACTTCAATAAAGTTACGGATACAGGACTTTCAATGTCGTGGAGAATTTTCATAGTGTGGTATTAATACTTTTACTCCGGTAAAAGTTCTGAATACTTCATCAACCACTGAAACACGGTCACTCCTGTGTGTATTTGTGCATAGGTTGGGGGAGAATGACAGTCTAATAGTTACAAGTGATTACCAAAAGTATTTTCGCGTGAAATCCCAATCCCTACATGCATAGCCTACAAATACTGAAATCATTCATACATTACATTCATTATCCATAACCACTTATCCTGTTCAGCGTTGCAGGGACTGAATCCCATCCAAGCCTCTATAAATGACATGTAAACAATCAAACGCTTTATGCCACATAATTGTACCACGTTCCATCACAAGGAGCTGAGGAGGCTCTTGTTGACTGGGAGAAAGGTGATAGAAACATTATGTTTATGTTAACTCCTGACACAGCGAGACATCTGTTTAGGCTTGGCCGCTGTACTCCTGCTACCTCGGCAGTGGGCTATCAATACATCAAAACAGCTGCTTCCTGGCACCCAGGTAAGAGACTTAGTTAATATCCAAACTAAATAGTGCAGCGACTGAATATCTGGCTGTCTTACTGACAGGTTGCAGGCTAATGACTTTGTTGAATGACATCGTTTGTACACTTTATTTCCTCTAACCTTAAGTATAATGGGATGACAGAAGGTCTGCTGAGGCAGTAAGAAAGTATCGATGCAAAATAAATTTAATTTATATGAAACAGCAAATATCAAGTGCATGACATATGTCGGTGCTCTCCACTTTATTTTAGTTCTTTATAACCCACTTTTTAATCTACAGTGATGTCCTAGTTCCCCGTTCAAGATCCTCTTCGAGGTTAGATATCAGAGTCACTTATGCACTGGGTTATAGCTTTTACAGGTCTGTTCTATCTAAACTCATTCAGTACCTTTTAATGAATGTTAAGGTAAACTATCTGTACACCTGCGTTTAGTCTGAGCTTGGTTCTTAGTAAATAGTAAAAGGAAATAGAGAAACGAGAGATTCTAGGCAACCATACAAATACACATGCTGGTTCAACATGCGGGCACTGATAAATAAACCGATTAACCTATAATGTCAAATTAAATTAATAATAAATCAATGAATGAACACCGGTCTTATGTGGTTAAACACTACATAATGGAACATATGTCTGGTGTACAGGAGGAAATTTAAATTTTTGGTTTATACCTGTGAACACATGCACATATAACAGCTTAATATTTGACAAGCCTGCATCTGTAGGCAATTAAACAGACTAACATCTAAATGACGGAATACAACGCATGCCAACATACGGTTTCACATTGCCCAAATAAAACATGTTAGAAAAGTAAATCCCATTTGACACAGTAAAATTCTATGTATGTGCACTCTTTGCAGTAGAAGTTATTATAACATTTACATATTGCTACTATTTAACATATTAAATGTATTCATGATTAGCACAGGCTACATTATGTGACATAATGTGAAGATACATTATGAAACTTCTATGGTATAACTGATAATAATTAAATGATATACCCCACACCATAAGGCCATGAATTATTTCAATGATGCCTGAATTTGAACTATGGGAATCTCTGGACTTTCTGCTCGCTGAGCAAGTTTTCTGAGCTTTGGTGGATGAAACCATGCGCTGTGCCCAAAAGCGCAACAGCAACAAATGTAACGTTCCAGTCTGAAAAAAAAACGTCCTGCTTATCTCCATAGCACAAACGCGTGGCGCGATGTGGATGTAAAATAAAAACGTATATCCAGCCTGCAAAATCATGATCCGACCGTCTGCAATGTTAATAAAGGTTTAGGGCCATATCACCAAAAATCCAGTGGATAAACATCAGTAAAGAAGTGAGCGATTCCACAATAGCCACATGCACCGAGCACCATGAAGGAAGGGAAGGATCGCGCAGATAAACTCCTCTCCGGCTGGCCTGTCGAGCTCTAAACCTAAGCGTGTACGCATCCCAATCACGGAGAAGCAAACCGAATATGTCCAGACTACCCGCGATCTCCCGTGTTGATACGGAATCACAAGTCGGTGCACTGCTGGAGGGTGGAAGCGCACGGCGGTTGTTGCCGCCCGGGTCCGTGTCCATTGGTTCCAGTTGAGCTGGGGCAGCGTCAGCAAACACACACACACACACAGTCTCCATTTGCAACTCCATCGCCCCCCATGGGCGTGCGAGGCCGCGGGCTGTGACGCAAATGGCACTGGGTGATTTGCAACTGACAAATCTTCCACGATCAGTGTCGTCGCCACAGGTACTGCACCGATCCACAGACATTAAACCCAGGAACCTCCCTCGGTGATGGTCGGTGACGAGTAAACAGAGGCGGATGAAGATGCGGTTGCATAACTCAGGAAACTTAATAAAAATGTGCGAGCGATGTGCAGTCCCCATGGCTGATGTTCGGTCGTTGTTTCGAGTTGACCGTGATGGCCTGTGCCAAAACACTAAGCACGCAGGTATCGGTCCTCGACTTTTGGTCACAAGAGGAACCAAGCAGCGCGTGCACACGGGGAACCGGTTGGCCTCGCGGCGGTGGATGTGTGTTGGTCAGTGCTAGGACGCATGCACTTAGCTGACGGGGAAAGACGGGACAGCCGGAGTGAGACTCAGGACCGCTTTCACAGGCCATAAAGGGCCCACGTGAATACTATTGTGCTCTTTTATCCAAGAGTCCCCAACTATTTACAAAAGGTTGGCCAGCACACAAAAATATCGCGGCGAAATTGTGTCGGTGGCCGTTACAGCAGCTGCTCCTGGTCTCTGCGCAAAGCAGCAGCAGCACAATCATTGCGCAGCGCCGGACTTCCCAGTTTTGTGCAAACTATGTGATTATTCCAAAAGAGGTTTATTTTTTTTATCTCATTCAGGCTGTCCTCGTCTGGCAAGCAGCGAACCAGAGCGCAGAGCAGTCGCCGTTCTCATGGCACGATTTACATCGCCCCTATTATGCCCGAAAATCTCCTTTTACACGGTCATATTGTCAGCATAAAAACGCCACTATTTTGAGCCACAAAGGGGCAGCTTGACTTGATCAAAGGAGAAGCCATACACAAAATGCACCTTTCAAGCCGTAAAAAAGAGGCCCCTCGTAGCGTTTGCAGCATGGCAGGGGAGTGCGGCGTAAAAACGAGCTAACCCGAATAAAACCCACACAAAGACAAGGTGCAGTTCTGCTATAAATACACCCATCACCACCTTGGTATTAAAACCAGACTGTCCGTGGTCATTTGGACTAGCTTAGAGCCGTTACAAATTGTATTATTATGAAGTTAGATCGCTGCGCTTTGCGGCTCTGTGCCTTTTCCAAGAAGCAACTTGGCGCACAGGACCGGTGACCCTTCCATCTTTGCGCGTCCTTCTACCGAGCGAAATCGCCAATTGTGCCACATTTTCGTAATTCAGTATTGAATAGAACACGTTGCTGTAAGTGATGTCGCCTTTCAGGAGGTATATTCATCGTGTGGGGGCTGCTAGAACTCTCGGAAACTACTCCTCTCCCCGTCGCGGCCAGGCAGAAACAAGAGGGCGATGACGCCATTTTCTGCAAAAACAACCACGCTCGGGAAGCCAGAGCGAAGGAGGTTTCTGCCGCTCCGCATCCACACAGTTCCTCACAAACGCAATAAATATCACCCCTTACCTTGGTTTTGAAGGATGGGTCGTGGAAGCGTGTGCTTGACGAGGAAAAGCTGCGCGGCCGTGGCTGTAAGGAGAGCGGCGGTTGTTTATTTCGCCTCGCAGCGTCCCCGGCTCACTCTGAACAAGTTCCTCTGCGAGCCGCTGCCTTTGTGCACCCAGAGGAGCCTTTCAGCATTGAGCCAGTCCCTGCGCAAAGGTGCACCCTCTGCGTCCACTTTCAGGTGGAAATGCCGCAACTTTAGGGCGACATCGTGAGAAAAGGACATATTTGATCGCGTAATTTAAAAAACACATGCATATATTCCCATCGTCTGAACAGGGGCCACGGCGTTAGCCACGAATTATCCTCCAAGAACGCGCAACCTTTTCAGAGCTCTCCACACGAGTCCGTGACGCAAACGAAACAACAAACAAGCGTGGATGCACCCACACACAACAAATCACTTAAAATACTTTATACTGCTGATTTGACAACAAATCATTTGGCAGGGTGTCAATTAAAACAAGATTCAACTAAAAGTTGTATTAAGGGATATGTGGCCAAAATTAAGAGCCATCATATCTTATATATATAGATAGATCTATATAGACATAGATCTATCTATATATATTTGTGGATATGAGGACTCACAAGTACACACAGGTTCCACCACAGAGCCAAATTTGGTAAAGTTACATTCTATGATTATTATATTTTGTACAGCATCAATGGATAAAGGACGATCCAAGAACACATAAGTGTTTCTTTCTCTTCCAAACACTAATGAGGACGTTTTCATATTGACAAGAGGCAAAAAAACGTTTTCTCCTACTTACAGAATTCAACTCTAGAGAGACAACCACACATATCAAAACTATAGAAGAAAACTATCTTGAATAAGTGAGATTTAAGTATCCTGAACACAAGGTCTCAGTTATTTTATTCCCAATTGTATCAATTTGTTTTACAGAAGTAACACAAAATTGTGTTCTCATTTTTGTATCATCTTTTCTCCTAAGGAGTTTTAGGAGCAATAGTTGTACTTTAAGTGATCTCAACATAACTGATATCTTACTACTGTCTTTTGAGTTAATGAAAATAAAGGCCTCACCAAAAGTTTTTTTTTATTCTGTAGTTTTATTGTTTCATAATGTTTTTTTTTTTTGTAAATCACTTTTACCCACACCCTTGTATGAATACAATTGTGGAAATATATGATGATAATGATGATGAAGATGAAGATGATTATGATTATAATTAGTATTATTCAGGGATTATATTCTATAGTCTTCATTAGGATGGACACCCACATTGACTACTTATAAATAATCAATTCAGAATTTTATTTCAGCTTCATCTCATCTTAAAATAAATCTATTTTTTATCATTATTATCATTACTATTATTATTATTATATCTATTGAATTGAATTTATTTCGGTTCATTTTCAATAAACAAAAATCTATTTGGAATGTAAGCATCCTATCCACTAAAATTCCTCTAGGATAAACTTCATTGGCAACTTTTGATACTAAATCTAGTCACAATGTTGACCCCTGTGGTTTTTTTGATCCCCACTCACCCCATGAGAATACATTCAGTTAATCGAACCAAACTAATTATTAATGATGATAATAATAATTAGTGTTCCAAATTCCATGAGCCCTAATGCAGGGCATGGAAACACAAGTTTACGTAAGTTAATCAATAATTGATAGAATATATCTAATGTTAATTATGCTTGCAAGTCTTTTGCTCAGGATATTACTTGTCATGTTCTAACAGGTTATTTCTTTTTGTAAAGCACTTCGACCAACATCACTTGTATGACAAGTGAAGTATACATAAATTATTATTATTATTATTGTGCCTCTGGGAAGTGTTAAAATGATGTTCTTCATTGGTATGGAGACCCAAATTAGCGAAAGTTCTGAATTTCACTTCACTTTTCACTTTTACTTCTTACTTTT
>VRLP01005328.1:0-38056 GCA_009660295.1 Lophius piscatorius | reverse complement strand
TATCTATCTATCTATCTATCTATCTATCTATCTATCTATCTATCTATCTATCTATCTATCTATCTATCTATCTATCTATCTATCTATCTATCTATCTATCTATTTATCTATCCATCCATCCATCTGTTCCTCGTGAGCATCCAGATGACTGCCACTGCCTACAGTCTTTACCACTAGAGGGCGACAACGACCCACGTTCCACACGCAGCTGTGGGTGAACGTGAACGGTGAGTAAATGTGTCTTTTGGTCTGTATTGGCCTGCTGGCTGTAATGGCATGATGGTCATGGTGAAAGCACATAGGCAGCGCATGACACTCACAATAATGTCAAGCTTAAAGCAGGCCCGTCAGCTGAACGACAGCTTAAACACACTTGGTCAAGTTGTGCGTCAAACGGATCTATATGCGCAGATTTACACATAAATGCAGTGTATTTCTGATTCCACAGTGAAACGCGCGATACAAAGATGATGGATTACTTTGGACTGATTGTGAAAAAAAAATCAATTCATTTAATCACCGACCACATTTTATGGAATTTCTCTACTTTTAACACTCGCTCCTATCATCCCACGGAACATGGTAAATTACAGTATGTGTGTCATTATTTCCACTATCATATCAATATGAGCAATAATGGTCCATTAATATACGGATGATGTTTTATTACCAGCTTCAGGGGGTTGTTTTTGAAGGAGAAGCAGAGATGTAGGTGTTGGTGTTGATGCGTTAAGATGCCAAAGAACATCTGATGGCTCTGGGCGCGCACGGATGCCTCGCCTCAGCTGAGTAGACGACCTCCTACCGACTTACTTCACATCACCCCGCCCGTGTGCCTGCCGTCTCCTCCCTTCTCTGCGACCATCCCTCTCAGCGACTCCTGCCACAGGAGGAGGACACAGAGAGACGGAGGGATGAAGTGAGAGAGCCAAAATCAAGCAGACTTTCAACATCTACCAGACCACCTGCTCCTCCAGGACAAGCAGAGGCAGAGGACGCACGTGTGTAGGCGAGTCCTTGCTGAGCAACTGAACAAGACAATAAGCAGGAGAAAGACGACAGACCCAGATCAGGAATAAGAGTTTATCTGGAGAACTCTTTGGAAAAGTGCTCAGCTTTGCTGCAAGAAAAAAAGACGTCCTAAATGAGTAGCGCCTGGTGAGAGGAGTCATGCATCTGAACAGAGAAGGAGAAAACAGTAAAGGTGAGTAAAAGATGGGACTCTGTGCGACCATCGGTGGATGGTTTGAACGTAGAGCTTGTGTACTTCAATGCTCTCGCGTTAGTTGCCAGATGCCCTTGACTTTGCCATGTTGATGTCTAGTAGCTTATGATGCTGGTGCTCCTTCCAACAGGCTGATGCCAACAGTGTTGCCTGTCTGCTGCCTCACACCGAAAAGCCTTCCACGATGGAGACAGGGGAAAACGCGAGCAGGGGTGCAATGTAATGTTCTGTGGGAGCGCGTGAGACACATGCTCATACACTTGTTGTGCTCCATTTGGTCGCCTCTGCACGAGGAGGTGACCTGCACAAGGTCATCCATCCTCGGTCACTGTGATGAGCATCCTGTAATTGGAGCTACTCGGAGGAGGTGTGTGTTTGTTGTTGTCTGTCAGCAGAAACAGATGTGTGTCCTCCGTTGAGGTCGGTGTCTTGGATTAGGGAGCAGACGGTGTGTAATGAAATGAACCTCCTATCAGCATCAGTAATGATGATGATGTCTCTGCTAGACACTGAGCCTCAGAGGCTCTTTCTACACTCTGTGTTTTTACTGAGGTCACCGACTCACACCTGATGCTGATTATTTGCTTTTGAATGTCTGTCGACATGACACAAACCTTAATTTTATACATTTTCAATACAAAACAAACAAAATAGGAGGTTATGTGTCCACCACACCTACAGGGAGCAGCAAGTTCAGCAATATTTTAATGATGGCCCCGTATGAGGATCTTATGCACTGCACATCACTGGGCTTATACCACAAACGATGTCCATGATGTAAACGTTCAAAAACAGTCGGCATGTAAATGCAAATCTACACAGTTGTGAACAGTTCCGTTCGAGATTCCAGTTTTTTTTTAGTAAAAAAATTCAAAACAATATGCCACATTTGTGAAAATCTCACTGTAAAATCACTCTCTGCCATTTTAGCATCATGATGATAACAATATGAATTTGCTGGCATTGTGATACTTTTGACATGTGACGGATCAAGCTTTGTGCTATGCTGATTTTTTAAAGTTTTTTTACCAAATGGAAAGCATATACTGTTTGGGCTGGAGTTCCCCCAAGTGTTGAGTGGTGCCCCGCTCAGTGGCACACAGCATCATCAAAAGCTCACAAACCAGATATGGTTTCTCCCAAGTACAAAAGATGAGTCGCCTTCTGTAGCTAGACGGGAGTTCATGATTACATGACAGAGTTGTGTGCATGCGTGTTTAGAGAGGGTGTACAAAAGAGAGAGAGAGAGAGAGAGAGAGAGAGAGAGAGAGAGAGAGAGAGAGTCTTCATCCAGGTAATTAGTGTGAAAGAGGTGTGCAAATCAACCAGTGGTGAAAAAGTGAAATGCAACTGCCACACTGATGTAAAGGTTTTCTATTAAAGCAAGACACGCAAATGATTCATGAAATAACGATAAATAACGAAATCTTGATGTATACGACCCAATATTTATGATAATACACAGATAGACAAAGCTATGTTATAAATCATAATTAATATCAGTATTATGTTAATTAGCATTTAATATGATACTAGTTAGAAAAAAAAGAGAAATAATAATAATAATCATTCAAAATCGAGTTAACATTCCTTTTATAAGGTCAGCTTAATTAAGTTCAATAACATTATTCATTCCTAGTAGGTTTAAAAGTACAGCAACAACATATTCTATGTGTCTTAACAGGTAACAGGCTGGATCGGGGAATAGTCTATCCACATCTCCTCAAAAACTGTTTGACAGAATTCCTTGGAATTTCACACATGCTATGTAAAGGGGTTTATTATCCGTTTGTTTATCTTGGCATTACCTGTGAGTTCAACTGTGCATGTGGAGCACTTTAAGTTTAAATGCAAGAGCCACCTTCATTTGGAGGAAGAAGAGTTAGAGTATTCTTGGTTCAGCATTACGCAGGGGGGAATTGAAAATGCATAATGTCAATTATATCAAGAGACTGCAAATCAACACGAATGCAGTCTTAAAATCAAATTAAATTGAAAATAAATTCAATTGAGTTCTGCCAGTAATGGAGGCATCTTTGTACGTTCTACAAAAAATAATGCCAGCAGTGTAACTTATTGTGTGAGAAACGTTAAAGGTTCCTGTTCTGAAAATAAACGTTTCACATGAAAAAGTCAGTAACATCAGGCTCATCTTTAGGTTTGGTTACCAGTTAAACCAACACCAGTAGGTGATGTTCAAAGGTTGTCTCTTGTGTCTCTTATGGTTCGGAGTTATACGTTAATTCTATCCTCCATCCTTAATTACCGTGCTGTGTTACCCTAGAGGGTCCTAGCAAACCAGATAGATATCTAACACATTTTCCTGCAGAGAATACCTGTTCAAGATGTATTTAAGGTGAGCTTATGTGTTCTCTAATTTTAGTCATAAAAAAACTGAATTTTAATCTGAAGCTTTTTCAAAAAATGTGAATTTGCTACTTTATAAACATAAGGACAAAAGCTTCTTTGCAAACATTGTAGCTATCTTGTATTGAAAGCTGAACAGGAAACTGTCGATAAGACTTGATGTGATAATATATCATTTTTGAGAATAGTCACATTGCCGTATTTGTGTACATTTCAGTTGTTGACATTTTCATTTTTCTCAGCGCTTAATGGCTCAGAGATCCTAAATGAGCTGCCGACTAACTCACAAGCTGCACTTCCTTGTGATCAAAAAGTAATCATTTTACCTGAGCAGGACTTTAACAGGTACTCATAGTTATCATGTGCAATGAAACCAGAAGAGATTCTTAATTTTATCCTGAGCCACACTGTTGGTAAGCATGTGTTTGCTCATTGTGTGCTCAGTAGAGCATTGTAAGGGAATATGTTGCTCTTTTCCATTTAGCTATGCATATATTTGTGACCAGTGATGAGCAGGATACTAATTCACATCAAAATAAGAGATAAATAGAAATCTCGGGCAGATGGGTGAAGTTATAAGACACACGTGTCACAGAGATGCACAGAGACAAGTTCGTATAAGCAAGACAAATAAATTATTCATTTGGATTACATTTTGAAATGAAGGAATCACAAAGAGCAAGGCTTTTTCTCCGGTGAACGCTTCATAGAAAAAACGCAGGTTTGGCAGTCCATTATTTATAAATAAATTCAGCAAAATGATCAAGGTGTGATGTGAGACATGATTTTTTTTAATCTGTTCTATATAGCGCCTGAAAGGTCCAATGTACATGACAAAGGAAGTAATTCTCTCCTGCAGAAACACAGCACCACCTCCAACTAGGTGCAGCTCTCCAATTAATTTTTTTTTAATTTCTTCATAAATGAAGCTAGTGCATGACGGTTGTTGCTCTTTGTGAACATCATGTGTCTCTAGCTCTATCCATCCGCTGTATATTTTATGAGTCAAACTACTTTATAGATGAGGCTACGGTGTAACTGAGTTAAAGTGAGGCACTTACTTTTTTCAGTGGAAGTAGACATACACTCACTGGAGCCTATCCCAACATTTGGAGAGAGGCGGGGTACACTCTTGACAATTTGCAATCTCAACGTAGATCAAAATGTAGAGACACACAAACACTCATGCTCACTTTCACACTTTTGAACAATTTAGACTCACATATTCACCTATACTGCATGTTTTTGGACATGCAATATAGGCTTTTCCTTTGGCTCCACATAGAGAAAAGGAGAATATGTCATTAATAATAATAATGTCCATATTGAAACCCCTTTGATTCCTCGGTGTAATTGAATCTAGAACCCTCTATGCCACCATGCTGTCTTATTGGTTTACATCCCTTACCTAAACCTATTTTGGGAAAAACAAATACAAGATTGATGCAAGAATATATCTGGGTTTATTCTCTTCTGCCAACAAGTGCTGGATGAGGTTAAGTGATCATCGCTCATGCTTATTTGTCTTTGTTTCTTTGATTCTCTGCAAGATAACTCCCAAAGCTGTTAATGGACCCTGATTAATTTCGTGTTGGAGGATCATTTTTGGCCATGTAAGGGCTGAGTGAATTTTGAAGAATTTCCGGTCATGGATTGGGATTCTGCATTATTTATTCACTTTCTTCAACATTTCAATATGTTGCACTTAAAAAAAAAATTATTAATTAAAAAACAGTTAAATCCAAATAAAGAAGCAGCTCATGTTGTAGGACCACTATGTGCAAACAGATTCAGATTTGTATGATAATCTGCAGCTGGGAGATAAAGATATAAACTAGGAGGGAGGCAATAGGTATTGGGTCACAGTCCAGTAACAGAGAGGGGTTTAAATACGACTCCCACTCTAATGATAACCGAGTGGAGGGGAATTCCAAAAAGGGATCTTATTTAAGAGAGTTATTATCCAATTGTTCAGGTGTATACATTTGCAGAGGTACTTAGTATCAAAAAAAGTGTGTTTTGGTATTATGTGTGTGCTTAGCCGGGACTGTGCAATTATACTTATATATATATTATACTTAATGGATCGCAGCAGCATATCTATACCAGTGGCAGCTGATGAGTTTAAATTTTAGGAGCATAATATTTTAAATCAGAAATTAAAGTTCTCTTTAACATTTGGCACTAACTCATTATATTCATAATCAATTACATGATTTTTCCACATGTTAAAATGGGAAATGTGTTGTTAAAATTCCTTGTCACCTGTAACCTGACAAGAAAACAAACAAAAAAACAAACAAACACACACACACACACACATACACACACACGCACACACACACACACACACACACACACACACAAACATACAATAATAAAACACTGGAAGCAATAATTGGAGTGGATTGTATTCACCTTCTCTATGGAATCCAAACTGTGGAATTGCTCTGACAACACACAATCCACAAAATGGTCTTATCCATCCCACTCTGCGTTCTACCATCACTCACGCTGCCATTAATGACCTCATTAGCAATAGCAGAACCTCTCTCGTCTGACTCCAAATCTGTCATTGTTGGTGAGAATTATCAGGGCTTTTAGTTAACTGCTAAGCTAACAAGCTAACTGCTAAAGCTGAGCAAATTAAATATATTTGGACAAGGCCTAAATAGAATATAGTTTTTTAGTTATATTTGGAAGCAGATCAACATGAAAAAAAAGAATCACATTGAAAAACATAACATTTCTGTAGGACATCACAACTCCATAGAAGATTTGTGAAATATGCCCTCCTCTGCCCTCCACCACTACTTCATACAGACTGCCTTTCCCTTTGCTTGATTTGTAGGTGTCGCTGTTAAGGCATTATTGGAATTTCAATAATAGATTTTTTTTCCAGAGAAGATATGAAATAATATTATAAAGTATTTTGAGATTTGGTAGCGGTTTATTAAAAAAAAAAAAAATCACTTTTCATATTTTAATTTCCCTTTCGCCGAAACAGAGGACAATCTTCTTCCTCTGCCTCTATGGACCAGTCTCCTCTAATCTGTACTTAGGAGAACACCCTATTAGTTCTCATTCCCCCTGCATTAGCCTCACCACTCACTTAATCCTGTCAAAATGTCAATGCTTTATATTTTACATTATAATAATAATTACTAATAATTGCTCCTTGGGTGCCACATATGGGTTGCCCACTGCTCCCTCAGGGACGGGTCGAAAGCGGACTGTAAATTTCACAATGCTTTAATTGTATTACTGTGATGAATAATGTATACATTGTTATTATTATTATTATTATTATTATTATTATTATTATTATTATTATTATTAGGCAGAAGCCAATCATGCACCTAACGATGGCGTAGAAGATTTGGAAGCTGGATCAGGCCGTATCATGAACGTATTCTGGCATTGTACAAGAAGCGTGGGTTGAAAATTTTATTCACAGATTCAGGGCCTGGTGGAGAATGACAGGAATAGATTATAGGAAATAGAGGAAGAGAGGAAAGCAGTCTTTTTTTTTGAGATACCATTTTTTTGGACTCACCTATTGACGTGGAATCAAAAGAGACGAGCTATGCACAATCATAAAGAAGTAAATTAACTGAAGCAACATTGATGTTCAGATATTGTAGATATGAAGATCCTCCATCCATCCGTCCAGCCATCCTGCCTTCCATTCATCTCATGTGAAATTGGATGAGAGGCAAACTACACCCTGGACAGCTCACCAGTTCAACACAGGGCCTTGTCATTACATCGTTTTTTGACTTTGTGTAGTACTAAAATACACAAATTTGTCGTGTATTTAGGCCTTAGCTTAAGCATGTGATGAAAACAACAGCGAGTGATTCATCTTCACATGCACTGACCTTATTTCTGACTCACTAAATAAAAAAGGGTACCCGGTAAACAAACTAAGGTGTTCATGTGAGCATTACCTTGATGGTCAAATGTAGTTACTCCTTAATTTATCCTGTCATAGTTGCCAGTTGTTTGTCTGAGCTCCACACCTCTGCTGGTTTCCACATAGCCTGGAGAGTATCTTGACCATCAGGTGTCACATACCAGTGCTTTTCATGTATAATCAGACTGCAGTGCATACGAAAAATAATGCAGTGTCAAGCATTTATAAGCGACGCCAACGTTCAATTCCTGTATTTTCAATACAGGAAATGGTGTTGCCCTTATGTAGCGAGGTTCAAAATAAAGATGTGGAGGTCATTGTGGTGGAAGGGCTTCACACCTTGATGCTGGGTAACTTTCTTTTGTGATTACTTTGTTTGTAACTGCACTTGTAAACTAACTAAATATTTCATATGTCCAAATCTAACCAAACCATTGTATATTTAAAATAATTAGAGACGTTTTTGAAACATTTATTCTTTAAAATGTTCTTATATGTCACAACAATTTTTGTAGAACAATTCAATAACAACAGTTTTTCCTAGTGAGGGGAACGCAAAGATGTGACTTAAAGCTACTGCCTTTTGATCACTGGAGTATAACAAGGATATTCTTCTTGGTCTTTTTGTCACTTGAGCACCTATCAATATATTTTAAAACCTATCCTATTTATTATAATTTGAGCCCCTGCTGGAACAACATATGCCTGGAAACAGATTTCTGACACAGCAAACTTTTCCTTTTGAGGAAAAAGAACTTCCTTTTTTTTTTTTAAACCCTGGTCTCAACCTTCAATGGTCCTGTGTGACTCGGAAGAGCTCTAAGGATGAGTAAGGCCGAGGGCTATTTGTGATTTGTGTTCCTGCCAGATTGGAGTCTTAAGAGAGCGAGCACTTTCATGTTGCACATAACAGTGCAACTTTGCTCTCTGTATTTCATGGATGGATGGAGGAAGGGAGGGAGGGATGGATGGTGAAGAATACTAAATAAGGATCAAATTATCCAGATGTGCCATTCATTTAGAAGGGGACTGGTGAACAGGATATTATAAATACAGTACATCAGCAGTCTAGCAAGGAGCAGATGGTGAGCAACACACTGACAGGATCTTCCTGCCAAGCCAGGAGTAGCAGAATAGTGTAAGCATGTCCATGCAGGGACACATACAAACACAGTCTTGCAGGTTTTGTTGTCGTATTTCTATACACCTGCAGGTCTGTCGGGGGGAACCTGGCCAACTTGTCATCGTCCAGCTCAATCGGACTGAATAAAGTAATTCGATGATTCGTGATAATGTGCTCCATTGTCTGTATTGGGGCCGTAGCGCCAAACTCCTCAACAGCGTCTTTGTAATGGCTTCCCATGTCTTGCGGACTAGGCGGCGTATCATTGCGGCACTGGCGTTTATCTTTGCCTTGGCACTTTCCAGATTTTGTTTGAATGTCAGCGTTCGGTCAAACTTCACACCGAAGCACGTGGTGACGATCTGGAACTGTAACCGGGCATTTTCCACCATGACGTTCATCTCCCGGGTCACTTTCCAATTGTCTAGATGGAATATTGAAAATGTTGTGTTGCAGTTTCTCATATATGAGGACTGGATGATGTCTTGGGAGAAGCCCTCTACTGATGCTTCCCAGCATGGTTTTTACTGCCTGGATTGCAGGCAGATAATGGATGTAGATATTGAATAGCATTGGTGCCAGCACTGAGTCCTGTGGGACGCTGTTCTTAAAGGGTAACCCGACTATAAAGACATTAAGGCATCATTATGCCATAAATGTTTTTTGTCAATGATACACGGTGTTAAGAACAAAATACTGTCATTTCTTTATAAAGTTTAAGACATATTTGACCTATGACGGTCACCATTACTTTAATGGCGTAATGCATTATGGGTTGACAGCGTAAAATGGTTGATGTCGCGCTGAGCCGCAGTAGTTGGTTGTTGTTTTCGTAGCATCGGTGAGAGAAACATCGATATAATGCCACATTGTGCTGCTTTTGGATGTACTTTCCAGTCGAAGGGCAAGGGCGATGTAAGTCTTCAAAGCTTTCCAAGAGACAAGAAGAGGAGAAAACAGTGGTAAGACGCCTGTGGACTTATATGTATGGTTTGATCTATGTGCCTACCTTGAACAGCTGCTGACAAAAAGCAAAGCTCTTTACAACAAACACGCTCCTTCATGGTTGCCATAGCAACACAAGTCATGCAAAGACCCCAGCGAATGTGTCCCACTCTCGCTTCATCATGTCTATCATCGTATTCTTGTGTTTGCTCATCTCGATTAAAGTTTTCTAAATTGTCCTTGTTAATGTCGCCCTCCGGTTCAAATTGAAAAGGCTGGACAGATGACATTTTTAAGTGTTGCATTAAGAGATTGGTTCAGAAGCCGGCCTGTGCAACCATTTGACGTCACTACCCAGAATGCATTGCAGCGTAAACAGGAATGGCGATCTACGAGGTCAATTATTTTTTCAAAATTTGTATAAACTACGGGATGTAAAGTAAATTTAATGTTGCATTTATACAGCTGATACCGTCAAATATGTTTCCAAACACAATTCTTGACAGTCGTGGTACCCTTCAAGCTTCTTCAGCCTGCTGCATCGGCAATTGCTGGTGTGTAGCCAGAAGCTGCAGTTGCTCAGCATCTCCATGATGAGGCTCACCATGTGCTCGTTTGGGATACCTTCCAGAAGCTTCATGTGTAGTCCACGCAGCCAAACAGAATTGTATACTACTGTGAGGTCCAAGTTGATAGCGCCAGCCTCTTCTCTGCCTGGAAGCTGTCCTCTATCTTGGCACAGGAGAGACAACTGGTGCTCAGTTGACATATTGCTTCAGAAGCCAGCGGGTTCTGTAGGCAGCTGGCGGTCAATCACTGGGTTGAGACATACATGGAGGAGATGTTCGAGGAGCTTGTTTTGGACACACAGCAGTGACATGGGTCGGTATCCCTTGGCGTCTTGGCGAGGCTTCTTAGACTTTGGTGGAGCAATCACCTTGGCATGGTGCTAGATCTTTGGCAGCTTCAGGCATCCGAGACATGTGGAGAAGAAGAAGCACGGCTAGTCAGTCGCCTTCTTGCCTTGATTTATGTATTCTCGTTGGATGTCGTCACTGTCTGGCCCCTTGCCGGTCTTCAGCTGTCGGATGGCCTGCCCAATTTCTTCTGTTGTGAAGTTGCGGAATAGGTTGGAGTAGCAGCGCGTTGTCTGGTGCCCGTTGCAGGGTTAGGACTCATGGACTTTCGCAACTCTTGTTTTGTCCTTGTCTGCGTTTGGGAAGCGGAAGTTGCTCAGCAGTATCTATGCAATGAAATTGGCAGTGACTGGACATTGGGCTGGAGATGTCGACCTGCCCATCAGCTTCTTGATGGCCTGCCACTCCCGACGGCTAGAATGTGTAGTCAACTGATTCCGTTTTCTCCGTCCATCTTTGCCTGCATTTCTCATGCTGTCTGCAGATTTGGTGATCCGCTGCTTTGTCCTTTTCCTCGCTGGTTTGTAATTCTGTGCGGGCGCAAAGTAGGTCTTCCGTCTTCGCATTTGTCTTTGCAGGTGCATAGGGGCTTTTTTTGTCTCTTCCGTAGGTTTTGTTGAGGGAGCACCATTGTTCTCAGAGGTTGTAATGTTCTCACAACACCCAATACCACATTGTCTAGCAATTTTTGCCAGGAACTTATATTCTTTCTGAATACCCAGCATTCAAGCCAAATGCTGGGTATTCAATGGGTAGGGACAGAATCCTGAATTTTTTGTATAAAAAAAAATGTATTTCATGTTTAAAGCATAATTGATTTTCGATACAGTTTGCTCACATTCATCTGCGATAGAGGTTACGGTCTATTCGAATCAGTTCTAATTGCGTTTTACCTGTAGATGGGGCTTGTTTTCTTGTTTTTTATTATATAATTCTGAAATGTTATGATAAATGAATTAACTACAAAGTAAAGATGGTGCCTGACTGATAACACTGTAGTTTACTTCCTCTAGGTTTTTGGATTCCTGGCAAAAACATTTATGGTTAGACTGGTAAATTATTCATTGCAGGTAGTGGAGAGGCAGTATAATTAAATCAGCTAATGCCAATAAGCTTTCAGGGACAATTAAATATAGCACAAATGTTTAGTTCACTGTTAATTAAGTTTTCATTTTGTCTAATGGACATTAGAGACCCTAAACTAAGGATCGGGGGGGGGGGCAGAGCAGGTCCCAGCTTGTCTCCAGGTGGCATGTGGAGTCTGTGGAGTCCAAGGGGCCTGGCAAATTTAGGTGGAGTGAACTTTGTTTGGAGAGATAGAGTGGAAACCCTCTAAAGCTTGCTTTCATGGGGACTCACTAAATTGCTCCCTCTGACAAATTATGCTTACTTTGTTTCCGTCAATCTTAGATTATCGTCCTCCGGGGAAACTCAGTGGGTACCTGCCTTTAGAAGGTGTACTTACTGGTAGAGTGGACAGTAAATGTTTGACGTGTAATGTCTGAGATACAGACCAAAAAACCTTTCCTTTCCCCACTCACTACACCTTTCTGGATAAAAGTAATACTGACTACACTTCACTAGAGAAAATGCAGTTCCAGTCCAGTTCCAGTTCCAATCCAGTCGCTCAATCAGAAGAGTAATTTGGGGTGATATAAAATTATTATTAAACTGCCTGTGTAGTGATCCCAGCACTGTTCGCCATCTCAGTTAAATACAAATCTTTTCCCAATGGCTTTTCTGGATCAGTTTTTTTAATCTTTCGTTGGTGTACAGTATTTAATGGTACAGCGTGTAAAGTTTAGTGGCAACTAGTGTTGAACTAACATATTGCATCATATATTGCAGCTCAGCTAAGCCCTCATTATCTAAGATCTATCTATGTATATCACAGTAAGGCTCCTCGTACAGCAAAAAAAGGGGTCCTACATGTTGAAAGCTTTTGGTGTTGTTGGTCTCATAGGTGTATATAGGTATTATAGTGAGTGACAATATGAGTGTATGATTATTTAATTCCATTTCAACCAAGAATTGCAGTTAATACCTTTACTATATTCCTACAAAGTTTTTCTACAGGCACAAATGCATGTGGAATGCACAGTTGTAAATGGAGACTGCAAGGGCAGGGAGGTGATCAAGCCTTACTCCCAAAGAACACACTGGACACCCGTTTATTGCAGAGGCAGTAAAATTACTTCATTCAGTTTGAACAGGTGGCGTCAAAATGTTCTCTCACAATTACCCCCTAATTCTCTAAAACTTTTACCCCTTTGACAGCTTTATTTGTGTAATACACATTTATCCCCAGGGTTACTATTCACTAAAAACATATACTCTCTTCTCCAATCACTGGTCAGCAGTCTGCTCTCCATGATGGGCAGGCGTTATTGTCCATTGTTTGTATCGATTGCACTGTACGACAGTGTTGTCTATCTTACTATGCATTCCGTGGATTTGTGTTTCAGATATACATACCAAACAGAAATGTTGTGAACAAACAGTAACTTCAAGTATTGATGACCATATAGAATCTCATCTGCTTTGAACAGCCTGATACGATTTGCAGCACCCCCCAATGCATTTCATCCATGTTTTCCATTATAGCTCTACAACCACCACATGCTCCTTGACAATAATTAACGTAATTGGGTTATTCCTCAACTGTCAACACTGTGTTCCCTCTGTAGGAAAACAGGATAGAGAAATATGAGTGTGTAGTTTGTTTACAAGTCAGCATTATGGTGGGAGTCGTCCTTCTGAAAGTCATAGTGTTGACTCATGCATAAGCACATGTCTCTGTTTGTAAGGGTGTGTAGCAAGTATTTAGTATTAACGCCAAGGTGATGTTGAACAAGTCCTTGGCATGGCCATCTGAGACCCCAAATAACAAATAATTCTGTCTTTTATGTCCTTTCAGCGCCAAGTAGGTGGTACATACCATTAGTTTCCTTGGATCTTTTAAAAATGTACTCATTAGGCTTCCAGTTATTTAGTTAGTCACATTTCCTTTCTTTACAAAGCTTGTTACTTCCTGCCCATGTGTGTTTTACCAGTGGTTATATATCTGTCCTGGCCTGATTGGGATTTGAATATTTTCGCATTTTGTGTCTACCCATATACGTACAGAACTTTTTGGAAAGCAAAATAGGGATTTACTGAGTTGAGCATCTGACGCATTATCATTGTTACTTCCCAAATCATAAGAGATGGTGAGTTATTCTGAATCAACACATGCTGAATGTTTGAATGCGAACAAAAGCGTTTTGTGTTAAGGCCAGGGACACTGAAACTCCAACATCCCTCTGACTCTTCTAAATTCTCTGAATTTTTTATGTTTATTTATTCACTTTACGAAATGCTGCCCATTATTATTTTTTATCATATGGGATAAACAAATGTAATCCAATAAATTATTATTTCTTTGTCTATGTGCAAAAAAGAAACGAGCTTATCATGTTTATTTACACATAGTGAGTGCACTGAGACCCAGTCAGCTTTAGGTTACATGAGATCCACATGCAGAAGCAGAATGTCAGGCGAACCGATGGACTCACTTTGGTGATGGAATCACCAAAGAATCTGGGTAATGGTATAGACCGCCTCACAATGCATAATGAGTGTAGATGCAACTGTTTCATTGAGGATACAAGTGTGTTTCTGCTCTGCCTATTTGTCACTGTCACTGTAGAGAATGTATTAACTGGGCCGATAAACTGAAATATAGTCATGTATTTTGTATCTATATTATATTGACACTTTTGATCAATCATATTGCCTTTCCTCATGAGCTCTCTCTCTCTCTCTCTCTCTCTCTCTCTCTCTCTCTCTCGCTGTCTCTCTCTGTCTCTCTCTCTCTCTCTCTCTCTCTCTGTCTCTCTCTCTCTGTCTTTCGTTCCTCTCTCTCTCCTATGGGTCTTTATCAGACTTAATTCTCTAAATCTTTTTTTATTTTAACAGCAATTTAAGAGTGCTGCCGCACCCTCAGTACCCGTACTTCCTCTATTCATGGTGACAACACTCCTGACCGTGGTTTAATATGGGTCAGTCACGGTGATTAGTCGGAGATTTATAAGCTTCCTATAGCTATACCTATTGCCCGGTTACAGTTTGTGCTCTATAATACACTTATATTCTTTCTGGCATCCGTTCCCAAGGTGACATTCTTTAACGTAATTAGTCTTTTATAGTTAAAGTGGTAGGAGACAGTGGGTGAAATAATTAGAGTACTGGAAGAGGAATTAGACAGCAAATATGCTGGCAGCAATGTAAGGATGGACTGAGGCTTAGATTTGCTCTTGAGCTAAATGCTGATGCTATCATGGCAGCATGCTCACAATAACAATCCTAACATGATCAGGACTCTGAATCCAAATGTATGGTTGATTGTCTGATGTGGTTTGAATGGCTATGAAATTTTCTTATGTGCAATTGTGTATGTAAATGTCTTGAATAGAACACAGATTTAAATGAATCTTAGTGTAAACTGAAAGCTGAGTAAGGGTCTAAAATCTAGATGACTGAAATTTTATGTTTTCACTTGCAATATTACTGTTCTTTGCAATAATGTCTTTATTTAGGACAACTTATGACCAATTGTTATTTGAAAGCATCTCATATTTTTTGGTTTGGTTTGTTTGTTAACAGGTGTAAACAAAAAGAACTTGGTGGGAGGGATGGACCATGAGAAATACCATCAAATTTTGTGATTCTGGAATTTATTGACCAATTCTTTAATATTGAGTTATTTGACTTAATTAAGAAAAAACTACTGCACTACTACATGCACTACTGCATGGACTGGATCGATTTACACAAAACATTTGGAGAGTGGGAAATGGGTCAGGTAAAGTAAAAACACATTTAATGTGTTCTGCTTGAGTTAAATTTTTTTCTTTGTTGAGGTGATCCCGGATGATTCTATTAATGTTCAATTGTGTCATTTCTACACAAACATAGTAAACATCAGGTGAAATCATAAACATTATCATTCTCAACAGCAATGGGAAATTCTGTTTTTAACAATGAAGATGACTTGTCATATCCCTAAGTTATGAAACTCGTGTTTTTGATTGAAAGACCAGCTGCAGGTATGGAATCCTCTGCAATTCACTCGAAGTTTGCACAAACTGATATATTGCAAAGATGATGGTGCTGGATCAAAAAGTCAGGTTTCATTCTTGGGTGTGAGTGCCACATGTCATGGCAACCCAGTCAACAGTTGGATGCAAAACGTGAAGTCAAAGGATCAGAAAGGTCATCGGGATTAACTTCCAGAAATGAACAAAAGTCCATCCAATAGTTGTTGAAGTATTTCAGTCTGGAACAAACAGAAAGACATTACGAAGCTGCAAGTTACTGCTACTGCCGGAGATTACAGTTCCAGGAGAGAAAACTAGACAGCTGGGAACAGGCCAGGTCTGTGTTTATTTATAAATAAATGCTCTGAATAATTTAGAGAAACCATCAAGAGAAAAGCGCACTTGAGGAAGAGAAGCTGTATTGGGTCTCAGCGGGAAAAACTCTATTACCCGACTGAGAGCTGGTAGATTTTATGAAGATGAAGTCAGATAACATAAACCTAATATTTAGTCCCATCTTCATAAAACTTCCAGCAAAGAGAACCCTTTGTTTTGAATTCTCTTTTACATTAAATTTCCTCAGCCCTCCCCATCTCTCTGTCTGTCTCTTTGTAGCTCACTATCCACAAACTACATGCCACAGTGTTTCTCAAATCCGCTCTTTGTGATCTTGTCCTAGATGTAGCACAGTCACAAATCCGCTCTTTGTGATCTTGTCCTAGATGTAGCACAGTCGCCTAAAATCTCAAAACAAAACATGCACCATGGATGGAAAAACGAGACACAGATAGACAAGAATAAATTGCAAAAGATAGCGAAACAGAACCAATGTGCCATAGAGAAACTGTGTTTGGAAGGGGGTGCGTGGATGTGTGAGAAGAACAGATGTGTGTGTTCCCTGGATGATATTGTAAACAAAGAGATGAACAGATATAAAAAAGACTAAAGATAAAGAATGAAAATGATCATTTGATTATTGTCTTGTCATGTAGATTCCAAGTCAAAAGCACAAAAATACACATCTAAAGATAAAGATGGAATTAAATTTCACTTTGAGAATATTTTTTAATATCACTTTGAGATTTGATCCAAATGTAAAGTGCATTATAAATTAAATGTATTATTATTATTATTATTATTATTATTAAATTGACCCGATATTCTGTAGATTAAATTCATTTAGTGAAAATAAAACCTTTTCAAGGCAGAGAAACATCAAACGTGAGATCCTCCTTACTGTGTTTGTTATTTACAGCATATCACAGTACAAATAGTTATGCAAGTTTTTCAGAAAGTGGCTTTATCATATTTATTTTCATTATAATTAGCAACCACTGAGCCACAGACGCCCCATTATTGTTAGTGCTGAAAAATTTAAGTTAATAGCTTAAACTGAGCAAACTGGGAAGGGTTGTTGCTCAGTACTGATTTGCTGGATGAGAGAAAAACACCCATTTTTAGACACTGCTTATATGTACTGCTTGAAATTAGCCAATGTTACAGGCTCTTATGGGAATGACTAGGTGGTTTTAGTTAGCTACATTGGCTACTGTTAGCTAATATTAGCATTAGCCTGACAAGAGTATTCAGGAGTTTCACTAGTTTCACTATGCACATAGATCCAAATTGCCTTCAAAAAGTCAGAAGTGAATGATGAAATAATAGCTGATAAATGTAAATAATGAGTGAAGTTGAGTATCTTACCTACAAAACTCAAAAAAGCTTTCTGCTTATTCCAAAATGTCCAGTCCATATCGTTTCTGGATTGTTCTACTGTGTGTGCGCTGCTGAGCCCTGCTTTCACTGCAGGAACTCAAAGTTCCAAATCCAGATCATCCAACTCAATTCAGCTTTTACACCTCTTTCTGGCAAATTGAGCACATAATTCACATAAGATGAGTTGAATTTACATGGTAGTGAGAAATGAAATTGAAATACATTCATGTAATTTAAGTAAGAATAGAAGTTTCATTTTAGAGTGCAGTGTACAACTTAGTAAGTTTACCAGAGTGTAATAATTTTACCATTTATGGCGTCATTGAACATCTGCTAAACCATCAGAAAAGATTTGCGCGCCGTTCAAATATCAAATATTGCGCATTCAGATTCTCCTTTTTGCAGTCACTTTTCCTCAAATCTTTGACAAGCATGTTTCCGCTATTCCTCTGTCTCTTCTATTTACTCTCTTCTTCTTTCTCTCTCCCAGCTCTCTGGTGAGTCATCTTGTATGTCTGTAATTATGCACACCCACAGGCACACACAACTATACACAACAATGTATGAAAGAACTTACTAGTACTATATTTATTCATAGTGATATGATGGGTATTTAAAACAAATAAATACAAATAGAAATTCAAACCACTTTTGGATTTAAAAAAAAGCAGTATGCAAGAAGAAATATGTTTCAGAGTGCTTTTTAATAGTAATGTCATGATACTCTCGTAATATTGTAAAAAGGAAACAGGATTTTAATAATGATATACTCTGCTGTGACGATCCCCGGTAAACAGCTGGAAAACACTGAATATTCGCACAAATGGTTCAAACCTTATGATGGTATTTAATAATAATAGCAACAATAAGAATTATTAATAATAATGTATCCTTTACTAATCATATACAGTCATACACAGTACATCATAGTGAAATTATTTCTCTACATTTGACCCATTCCTGAGGGAGCAGTGTGCGGCCCCTTTGAGGCGCCTGGGGAGCTGGGGTTTCAGGGTCTTGCTCCAAGGACCCTACGACATGTAGACCTGCTGGGCTAGCCAGTTTAGGCTGTAGCTCAGTGGGTACACCAACACTGCAAATCAGACTTCAAATTTGATTGTTCAATCCGAATGAAACACCTTTGTGGAGATGTGATATAGTTTTAAAGCTTCCACCAGCTGTCTCCTTCCAATTCAGTGACTATTAATGCCTATCTAAAAATAACAAAACAACAAAGCCCACACCTGATTTTTTCAGGAGTGGGATGTTGATGAGGAAAGTTTTCCCTCATAAAATATTAGCGTTGAGGATTATTGACCTCCCCTTAGACATACGTATTGTTTGATGATGTGACATTGTGTTGCAGCAAAAGTTAAAAGAAGTTACCTGGTTTGGTAGACATTTTAGCCAGCACACTGGCGTCATTGATATCAAGTCAACATTGTTGCCATCTCATTGAAATTATCTGTTGTATCAGTGATATCAGTTATAGATTAATGTTACTGTAAGATTTCCTCTTTCAATTATTATCAATGTAGCTGGAATTGAAGAAAGTAGTTAAGTATAAGTCAAAGGTATCCACCATCAGTGCCAGCTTGAACACAGTGTTTTTTCCTGAATCCTCACAGAATGAAGACCCACAGCTAACAAAAACTGAAAACCGTAGTTAATATGAAGCAGCTTCAAGCACTTATGCTAAAGGTACATTAGGTTACTGTTGCCATGCCCTCTGGGCTTTTCAAAGTACAGCTTAGTGAGGAGAGCTTGACTTCTCTTATGAATTAGATATGACATATTAGAGACTGCATTGAATTAATTATGACAAGGTATTCCAGCCGGATTCCCATATCAAAAAGGCTTGCCTTTAATAATGACTAGATAATTACAGTATGCTACAGGGCCATGATGTTACAGAACCAAATCCTGACGATCCAGTGAGGATGAAACACTTGTTCGCCTTCTCTCATCTAATTATGTCATTGAAATTATAGGTTTTCTTTTCTTCGAGGATCGGTTTTATGCTTAAGAACTTTATAGTTTATAAAGCATGTAGTTTCCCCCATTTTTATTGTCTTAAGTAACTTTAATTGAATTCATAATCTCCTTGTTACGCCGTCTCATATCATGCAGGGCCATTATTATAATATGTATTGGGGTAAATATGGATGCTACAAATGTCCAATGCTTAAACGTCTTTTACAAAATATTTAAACCCACAATAAAACTAAGAAATCACTACTGTAACTGTAACCAGAAGTCAACAAATGTCCATTGTTATTGCTGCTGTTATTACATTCTACTTTGGCTGCAGGTGGATTGTCCAAGGGGCTTTGCTATACCCCAGCAATAGCCATTATTAATAATATTTATTATCTATTTTATTACGTACAAAGATAAGCTGAAAGACAATAATTTTATATCAGTTTTTAATGTATGTTACGTCACTGTTGTTTCGAGGTGTTAAAAAACTATTTGTTTGGAATATTTCTGTCAGAGAGTTGGGTAGGTAGCTGTGGAACAAGCTGACCATATGTCTTTAGACAAATATCATATTGGCTGTAGATATTCTATGCAGCAATGCATTTTTGTGATTTATTGGTAAAATTCAAAAATAAAAGTTCAATCAATCTGTTTAAATATTTTAAAATGAAAGGAATTGCATGTGCTTTTTTTTTCCTATCCAGCTGTGGCAGTTTTTACCCCTTTATGTTAACTTCATTGGGGTTTGTTATCATACAACTTCTTTATCATTCCAGGTGCTTTAGACTGGATTTAGTGTATAGTAAAATAATGAGCTAACAACCACAAAGAAACAATTATGTTAATGATCAAGAAAAGAGGACAAAATAATTATTATTTAGGTGGAACCGACCCCATCATTCCCCAAACCAGACCTTCCATCAGTGTAACTGACATTTTATAATTACATTTACGTAAAGGTCAGGGTGGCTGGTCTCTAAACCGCAAGAAGAAACAACCCGTTGCCACTGTCTTCATTTGTTTGATGCTCATCAATGAATTCTCATTTGATCTAAAAAAACATATATATATATATATATATATATATATATATCAGAAATAAAACCAGAGAAAAAGAAAAATGGGTTAGGGTTATTTTTTTTAAAACAATTTAACAAAAACATTGCTTACAAATGACTTTGGGCCAAAAGTACTTAAGAATTTCTCATAATATACTACTTTGCGACTTAACATTATACATCCAGTCTTTAAGGGTAACCAAGGGTAAGGGTCTACCTCAGGATCAAGCAAACACAATGTAGTACATTTCTTGCTCATTCGTAGCAAAAAAAAAAAAAAGGGCAGAATAATGTCATTCAAACTGTTCAGGCCTCTTCAGGGATTAGACATGATTGAATTATTCAATAAGGCTCTCACATTCAAAGGACACGTCTGAGGCAATGAGAATCCAACGTACGACTAAGAGAAATGATGAAAGCCAGCATGCTCCAAAGAAGAAAGTGAGCAAGACGTGGGCGGGGGGACTGATAGTGTGAAGAAGCATCTTTGTGAAACAAACATGAAGCTGGTGCACTCCATTTTCTGTAATGTGATTTAGACTTTTAAAAATTGCATGACACCATCCTGGACTACTGACTTGTAAAAATAAGCCAGGTAGTCACCAGTTCTGAGGCACACCACCCTAAACCCTTGCAGACCATTAAAGCGTTGCTTTTCAAAACTTGACAAAGCATTCTTAAACATTTTTTAATGAATGCCTCCACTAATTTTCTATTTTCTTGAAGATAAAAATCATTTCCATAGAATTTCATTGAAAATCTAATAATAATTCCCCTAAATGTCATTAAGGGACGCCATCAGGCTAATTCCTCTTATTGCCAAGGCCAACGTGTTTCGGAAACATATCTAAACTCTGCTATAGTTCCCGTGGATAGTTTTCAGCCCAAGATGGACAGTAGCTGTAATAGCACAAATACATAGTAGAAAAGTCATCTAAAAAATTAGATAGATGAGATAATATTTTATTAATCCAAAGGGGAAATTATAGTGTTACAATAACATGCAACAATTTTAAGCACAGAAAATGCACAATGGACAAAAACGTTACCTGTGATAAAATGTAAGTGAAGGAAGAATATGAAATACATCAGTAATTATTACATGTGATATATATATATAATATGAATTACATTGCAGCAAAGTGTCTCTGCAGTCTAGTCCAGAGATACATGAGAACGCATGCTGTGTGATGGCTGCAAGGAAAAAGACCTGTGGAAGGATTCCTTCCATCAGCGGGGCAGAAGTATCCTGCTGGTCGTTGTACTCCTCTGGTTCTGTAATGGGTCATAGAGAGGATTGGACATCTTCCTCATGATGGCTGTCACCATAGCCAGATTTTGCCTCTCTACTATACTCTCCACACAGTCCAGTTTGAACCCCAGGACTGAGACGGCCTTCCTTGTTATGAGCTGGTTCGGCCTGTTAGTACGTTTAAATGGATTAATGGGTCCAAATGGCTTCAACTTTTGGAAAACAAAAAAAAGAAGCCAAAATCTCCTAGGATTATTGTAGTGGTGTACATCTCTCCTTTCTTTCTACACAACTAGATACATTTTGTTGGTTTGTTAATGAAGAACCCAATTACTTTCTGCAGTGCGATGCTATTCTTCCTGGGGTCTTAACACATCATGGCTATACAAAACATACATTCACAGTAAACACAGTTCGGTAACACAATGACAACAAACATAACCTCATTGAATAACATAAAATCAAGAACAATAAATCCGCTGCAACTGAATTCATAATATTCTCACCGAAAAATATTATCGTTTAACTCAGAATGACAGTGGCATATTTTCACACCAGACAAAACCATCATTTTTTTTCTAAATAGTACTCTTAACAATTTCTTTTAAACGTTTTGATGTATAATATTTCATGGCAAATTCCAATCCCCCCCCCTTGCTCGCATGACCTACATTATGATTCATTAGGGCTTAATACAGAACATTCCATTATTTTTTGATGCAGTTAGATTCAGCTCTTAATGTTCAGCTTCATGCAGACATTAATTTTCCCATTCTAAACTAGGCAAATTCTAAGGAAGCCGCATCACTTTATTCATAAAAGACCAGGGCATGCAAGATATTTTTTGTTATTTCCATGCTTTGGTAAAAAAAAATATTCAGACAAATGCATAATTTCAGACAAAGCAATTATGGGAGAACTATGAAAAACATCGTGAAAAGAAAAAGAAGTTTGTTTCCGCCATCGCAAACAAAATATATATTAGATTTTACTAGTGGCAAACATTAGCGACAGTGGACTTGAAAATGAGATGAAAGTTTGATCAAACACTGGACAAAGACATGACATCATAAATATTTGCATTTTCAGTCCCACTGGTGGTAAAACTTTAAGAAAAAGGGAGACTCGAGTAAGCCACCTCTCACCTCACAGTACTTGCTGTGAGGTGTCAGAATAACATCAACTAATGTTCCGAGGCTGTTTTTTCTTATGCTGTGAGATATCGACCCCATGTTGTTTCGCTGCTGCTGAGCTCTGATAAGGATTTCAGAGTTTATACTCTTCAACTGTCTTTTTCTTAAATATTAATTTTATTAAACTTCCTCTCCATTATGATTTATTCATTCTTTGCTTTTTTAGAATAAAAATACAATTTCATCACAGAGTGTTCGGAGCGAGTTTGAGATTTGCGGTTGTGGACGCTATATTAAATTCATAATATTGAATGAACTTTGTTTGACTGTGTTGAGAGTAATAAGCAAAGTTGCTGTGTTTTGGTGCTCAGTGTTTAATCTCCTTTCAAATTCTGTAAATAGCTTAAAGCTTTTCTTGTTCGTAGCATGCTCTCATGGCAAAGTGAACCCTGCGGAATAAAGATCCATCTGAACGGTGTAACTTAACTGTAACCTTGTGAAGTCATAAGATCACAAGTAGCTGTAGCAAGTAGTAACATTTGTAAAGGTGACTGTATAATGCTTTCTGGCCTTTTTTCTAATATTTTAATGAGTTACAAAGCTTTGGTATATACAAAAGATGCTGGCACAGACTCGCCATGTATAAGTTCTACAATATGTGGACAGTTATATATATATATTGTATTGTATATTGTATGTATATGTATATATGACAATATTCCAGAACTGTTTTCACAACTTTCTTCTCAGGCAGACTTATGCACATTGGGTAGCACAGCTGCCTCTGACTACCTGTATGGACTTTGTTTATAGACTTTATGTCTACATGGGTCCTTCAGGTACTCTGGCTTCCTCTTACAGTCCAAAATCATGAATATTGGTGATTTGGTGACTCGAAATTCCCCTTAGGTTTGAAGGGGAGAGTAAGTGGTTCTCTGCCTCTGTGTCGACCCTGTGGTGAACTGGCGACTGGTCCAGGGTTTTCTCTGCCTTTTAGCTAATGACAGCTGGGACAGGCTCCAGGCCACTTGTGGCACTGCACAGGATAAGCAGTTACAGACAGAGGAATGGAATTTAATCTTTCTGCTTTTTTAGTTGATGAAGATTTCAAGTCAGTGGTTATTCTAGAGGTTGCATGCAACTTTGTCTCTAGTCCAGAGGAAGCATTTATGAACCAGGTTATCAGGTACCGACCACTCCTCAATATCGTTACAGAGCTGGGTTATTCCTGCAGGCTACTTGGATTCATATCTGGTGAGTGTACACTGAAAGACTGAACATACGAAGGTTTCAACAACTTGGGATGCCCAATAAGACAGATAAAAAATCTAACCAAATATTATGCTTTCTCCACGGTTATTATAATTAATTATAGTTATAGAGACAATCCTCATTGCAGGTGCTGTATGTTTATGACATGACATCCACCGGTGACGTTGGTCCCTAATATTATGGATTCACTTTCCTGCATCTCAACTATTGTGTCCTGATACTGTTTTTGGCAAAGTGGACATAGTTAAGCTGAAAAAGTGTTGCTACTATTTGCACATTTACTTGACAGAAATGGCCTAATCTAGTCCATGTCTGCGAAAAAGAAATAGTCCAGATGAAATTGACTTTTTTAACAAAACTTAAGTGAGGCCAAGACTTATATGGATCGTATTCCTTCTCTAATATGTTTGGTGTTTAGTTAATGAGATATTCTTGTGATTTTCACTGGAGAAGCACGACTACCTAAAGCTGAAAAATATTGACTGTGTTGACCAGAGACTCATGAGATCTGCTGGCTTAAGCCTCTGTTTCTTACCAATTAGAGAACTCTTCAGGTCAATATGGGTCAATACGCTGCAGCAGCAGCTGAGGGTATGAATAATATAGTTTGTTTTGAACATGAACATGATATAAACCCATTCTATGAAGCACTCGAAGGTGGATTGTGAAATTAAAAAGTGGATGTGTCAAAGAGGGCATTTGTTGATGTCCGACTCTCTAATGTGGAAAGAAGTCATTACTTTTTTTTTATATTCACACTTTTGGAGTCACTTTTAGCAACAGTTTGAACATCTATTTCCTTCCTAATTTTGATAAACGACTTTTGAACAGTTATTACAATGTCCTGCCTGTCATACATCACACATTGCTTGGCGACATTTACCGAAACACAAGGTATTATTATTCCCTAACCAAATTTAAAGTTTTTTTTCTTTTTTCATAATGAATATAAGAGAGCACATTATCACACTGAACAGGTATGGGTTAGCATTTTGATTATCATAGTAATACAGTGTGTACAGTGTGTACAGTGTCATGGAGGACATTGTTCTTAAGTAGTGTCACTCTGCTTAGTATTTCCACTTTTTCCTTTGAAACAAAAAGCTAAACATAAAATCCCTAAGTTTGTGTTTTTAAATTAGGTTTGGTTTGCATTTAAGATGAAGGAATAATTGAAATGGAAAAGCATTTCTCATACCTACATGATTTTCTCCACACTCAGGTTCACATCTCAAACAACAAGATATTCCCTAAAATGCCTGCTGGCATTTCTCCAGCTGGCTTTTAACTAGCTACAATCTCCACGCATTTTAAATGCTAAAGCAATATGGAACGTTGATATGCGAGTCAAAGCAGTATCGTGTTAGTCTTGTATGGAAAATCTCCAGTACATTAAAACAAATTTAAATATGTATCTGAGGCAAACCCGATAATGTTGTGTTTTAGTCATGCAGATAAGTTTCTTAATCTTGACAAGGGGAAACAAATGAGTTCTTCTTAATGTCTCAGTTCTTACTGGACACAAACATTAATTATAACCTGCTAAATTGATTTGTATGAAGATAGATTTTTGATTTATCACTAAAGCACAACACATGAGCTTCATACGGCACTTCAAAACCCACATTTTCACAATATATCATGAAACTACATAGGCTGGATAAGGATTAATTTACCTGTATAAGTCTATTGAATAGAAAAATATGTAGATTCATCTTCATTTATTCGGTCAAAGAAACAAAATGAGTAGTTTAGTCTGTAGTGACTGCTCCACCCAGTGTGTAGCCTCCACAAAGGTTTAATAGAGGAAGATCTAATCGGTCAATATTTGTACAATGTCTTCTGTGGCTACAGATAGTTTGAGATATAACCCTGTTTTTTTTTTCTTTCAATACAAACAATATTATGGAAGATTTAGTTATTTAGGAAGGCTGTATTAAAGGTTCAAAACACCACGTTTTTGCAATTTAATACTTTTTAACGGACAGTTGACAGTAAGATGAAAGGAGGGGACAGACAGAGATGAGGAGCACGGCCCATTGTTGGACTTTAATCGCAGACCTTCTTGCTCATGGCCAGTGTTGTAATCTCCTGCATCAATGAGCGTAAGCATTATTAAAAGATAATACAGCTGAGTGTGAACCTGATTAGTGCCATGTACAAGAGTCTGTAACACGGGCGAGGGTGGCTCGGTTGGTCTGAGCCTCTATCATGTTCACTTGATGTAGCTCCTTAGGGTCACTAACATTTTCATTTTTTTTTATTTTCCTTAGTTGAATATTCACATTCTGCCATCTAAAAATATCTCAAAAGTCACTGCTAGTGACAACAATGTCTTTTCCAGTGTACTTTTATTTACATACATGTAATTTACATAGAACCTCAAATCCAAATTTGCGATCGGTATAGCAGGACACCGTTTATTTTTAATCCCTTAATTCTTAGAAAGAATAACTTCCCTCAAAGGGATTTTAAGCAGAAAAATTGATAGCAACATTTACAATCATACTTTTCATCTCATTTGAAATGAGATGTTTTTTAATAGTGATATTACATCAATAATGACATGAGTTAGCAGAAATGTCGAGTTCCTCCTTTTGATTCTGACCTTGAGGCCGTGCCATCTCCAAGCATTAGCATCTGCATCATTAACTAGAACGTAAGATGACAGTGCAGCTTCTCCATGACCGAGACTTTGTGCAAAACAGATGGGGAAAATTGTTGACTCTTCGGTCCTGAGACTGCATAGAGTTCAACCCACCGACTACCACTCTGTCTATCTTCAGCACCAACTCCTCAAGGGTGGCTGGTCCTAGCTTTGTATGTGTCAGTCTTTGTCCCCACACATGAATTCTTCTGTAGATATTTCTATTTGCCTTGAGTCAAGGATTTTCTGAGGACACAGGTATAGCAGAACAGTGACAGAACCACCTACTTAGACCCCTGGAGAGGCAGTCAGACAGGCTCAATAGAATTAAAGATATGTGTCAACAAGGACTTCCCTGTCAAAGACCCTCAGCTGGGCAGTCCATCATAGGACTCTGGGACAAGGTTAACACTGTTCTTAGGTCTAAGTGGCAGTAATGAGGCGATAAAATACTTCATGGGGGACTCTAAGGTGACGACTGCCAAACAGAGCGACTCCCACCTCCACTTAATAACTACTGTAAGACTGAGTTGATAAGGGCCTCGTAATCTACTGCATGTCTACGAGTTGGTTGGACGCCTGCGACATGTGTCAAGTTATTCTACTATGGTTTTATGTCTGTCTTTTTGTAAAAGCCTGTAGTATGAGCTTGTTGTAATTGTATTCACCTCCATAATGCCTAAATTGTATAAGACCCCCCCTTAGAGATAGAGATAATAAATTTTTTTTCATTACAGTTGTCAGTGAATATAACATTCCTAATGGCCTATAGATAATTGCAGCAATTATTTTTACCTATAGATAAAAATAATAATAATACTTTTAATTTATAACGCACTTTACATTTGGATCAAATCTCAAAGTGCTAGAAGGTAAAAGCAGATAAAAGCATCAATAAAAAATATAATATATTAAAATATGACCAAAAAGCAGCAATGTTAATTAAAAGTTATAAGTTCTGCTAAAAAAGAAAGGTTTATGTCCTTTTTTAAAAGTCTCACTCGTCTGTGGAGCCCTCAGATGGTCAGCGAGGGCATTCCACAGACGAGGGGCAGCAATGCATACATTCAGTATTTTTATTCCATGTCTGCATAGAGCAGCTGAAAAAAGTTTAAGAGACAACTTTTGTTAATCATTTCTTTTGGATTTGGTGTTCTTTATGATGATTCAAACGTATCACACAGGCATCAGAGTTTAACACTGATACCATATTGGTTGCTGTGATAAGAATATACTATTAGTCATGCATGCATTTATGTTTAGAGCATTGGGAAGATCCCGAAACTCATAACACAGACTTGCCTACACGTTCTGTCTGACATAAGTCCTATTCATCTTTAAATTTTCAAATTTAATGTCAGATATAAGATGTAAAACAGATATAGCAGGTACTAAAGGTGCTCTGGTCAAATTTTGTTCACCTATCCAAAAAAGAAAGTTGTTTCTCTGCTTTGTTACAATTTATAGTTGTTAATGGCTTAGTAGGTAGAAATAGGTAATATAAAGAATTACAGTAATTAATTATAATTACTAAGCTTGACCCAAAGAAATAGATTAAAAATAATAATAAAGTTATCTGTTGAAAGCAGAATCAATAAAAATGTAATGTGTTTCATTAATTATTATTATTAACCACGCCTGAGATGATTTTCTGTCATGACAGACTGTAAAGTTTCTGACCTCAGAGAATCTTGGAAGTTGTGTCCAGTTTCCGGGCCGACTGGCTCCATAGCCTGTCACAGTTACAAGCAGTTAATAGCAAACTCTATTAATCAGAAAATGTTGTAGCTCTCTGAGAGATCAGGCTGGGCCGCGCGGGCAGGACATAAAACCAGAAGATTTGTGCTTCGCAAGATAAATCCAATATTTACAAATCCAATTTTAATAGAATAGAATATTGATATATTAGAATATTGAATAGAATATGACTGCGGACGGGTTCCAAAAGGGACTAAAAAGATATTATTTATGTCACGTCCACTCTTTGTACTTTTATTTCCTGTACTCCTGTTGGTCAGTACTTAATGTTTCTTTGAACAGAAGCTGTCTGTCCTGCTGTGTCAGTGCTCCACTGTGATGGGAATTGCTTTGATGATGTCATTGTCTGGGTTACGTGATGCAGCTGAGCTTTTTGGTCGGCTCAAGGCGATGCCAAATATGGTCTTTGTTACCATTTCAATCCATGACAGAAAGTCACAATATAGTTCTGTCCTGTTTTTTTGTTGGATGTGTCAATCGTTTTAAGTCAGGAAGTTGACTTTAATTCCATTGGATGCTCAAAAAACGTTCCTTGTGACAGACATTACTTCAAGGAAACATACATTTCAGACAGCAATGGTAATCGTAGTCAAGGAGCTAATTTTTGATTTAATTCATCTGTAATGAATTATAGATAGATAGATTTTATTAAAATATTAAAAACCATATCCAACAACACATGTAAAATTGCACAGGATTATTGTGCCTTATCTCTCAAAAACTGAGATGGAATCACTTTTTCTTTTTTTTTCTTTTTTTTTAGGCTTTTTAAACTCAACAATACTCATTGGTAATACATATCTAGCGGGGATGTAAGTCCATCTTTAAATCAACGCTTTGGCCCGTAACAATTCTGGGCCTCAGTTGGAAGCTGTGTCATTAAAGTAAACCATTACGTTTTGTTCATACTGGACTGCTTCATCACGATATAATAGGCCCTTGTGGCTTTTGCCTGTGACTGCGCGAGCCAGCCTGGGTCATAACGTCACCTCCATAAAGACGCTAATTCCATTAGCTCTCTTCAGCAAACACACAACAGGGCTTTGTTCTTCACTGGTAACTAGCTACCATGCACTCCTCCTGCTAATTACAGGAAGGATTGGCAGGGTCCTCTTGCTTTAACCGATTCAACATAAAGGTGAGACCTTGCCAGTGAGCAGTTTGTGACTGAGTGGAACATGTCAGTGTCTTCATATATTTTCGAAGGCCTTGTGATTCATAGCCTGTCAAGGATAGACACCGGTGTAACAGCATAAAAAGACACCCATGGTTGTGTCAGATGCTGCACATTGTGATAAAAGACATTTTCATGTCTCCAAACACATCTCCTGCCCTCATCATGTCCCATGTCCTCCTATAATAAGCTGTACCATGTAGCATATAATATGTAATTGCACTTAAAACTATCAAGGTTTATGCATGACTCTGCTCTTCTTGACTGCTCCTACTTCCTTCTTTGTTTATGTGATTATGGTGAGAGTTAAAGAGAATGGTTTATGAATGCAAGTTACACTACCCCAGGTCATGAGCAAGAAGGTATGTTAGAAAGCAGTTGTTGCTAGGTTACGGCTAAATTTTTTTTTAAATGATTAAATCAAGGCAGCTGTAGTCAAGTAGTTGATATCGTTAAATTTCAAATTTCAAAATTTCTGTTATGCAGTTCAACATTTTATTTCATTTATAGCCATAGCTCTAAGGATAAGGTCAGTCAGTCTACGGTAAAGACTGGATTTCTTCCAGAGCTTTGAGATGGATTGCCATAAAGTTATACACCTGTATTTACAGCACATAGATGGATCTTACTTCATTTGATAATAACGTTTTATGTCATCCAGCATCAACGATTACTCACTTATTTTGCATCCCAACATCCCCAATTTTGTGCTATCCTCAGATAGGCCTGTCTAGTTTTAATGAAATTAATGTAAAAAAACAGTTTTAGAATCCAGCCTATTTTGGGCAAAACAAATGCTGTCATGACAAAGTCACACATTTTCCCTCATTAGAGCATTGGGGTTTATTGGCATTAAATATGGAATGACATATCTATTGCCATTTGTGTGCCAGGTGTGGAAAACTTCCCTCTGACTTTCAAAATATTAACATTATTTCAATATTTGGATACAATTGGCTTGAATAGAAATTTACATATTAAAAATGGAAAGATTTGACATACAAAATTGGCCATTTGTAGAGATTAACTTTATCAAGGGTTGCTCCTTTAATTTGTTGCTTAATAGGATGCATCAGCTCATTTCCCAGTCTGGCGCACAATCCTCCTGTTTTTCTCAGCTTCACTGCCAACATTGCATTGTCATTTGCTGGCACTGGCAACTGTTTACACTGAAAGCAACTGTTTCCACTCCACACTGCATTCTCACCACCAACTGAACAGAGTCACGTATGGCAAGAGAGCACAATTAAGTATTTAATAGCAAAAGAGACAGAGATCAGACAGTAGAAACTAAAAACCGAGCTGACAGAGAGTGAATATTGGATTTTGCCAAGTGGCCAAAACACGATAGAATGATAATGTTGAAATTGCATCTGTTTCAAGGCTCATTGGACTGCTTTCTGTTTCTGAATTTAAATTTAACCAATATTCCAAATAGCTTAAATTGTAATGGAATTCCTCAGCCTCAGACGTTGTATGCATGTTTGATGTATTTGTGGTTATAAACACATTCCAAAGCACTGAACTAAGATACTAAAAACGTTTCAAGGACTGTCACTGTGAGCACGTGGAGTTTTATCATTTGACTGGATGCCTCTCTCTATATACGTAGAATATACAAGTTCTCAACAGGATGCAGTTTTTTTGTTCATGTGAATAAGTAAATATCATTTTATATGTCTATTTTTATCAGTTCAAAGCCTCGTCTCACAGTTGATTAAACAAAATAACTTACCAGGGAATATTCTTTGTTGGTGGAACTGCGGACCATATGCTGGCCTCATTTTAAAGGCTAATAATGGTCCAGAACTGCTGGATGTTCATGTAGTTGATTTGAATTAAGTGAGCTTGTGTAGGGAAGTGCGTAATAACAATTCCACTTCCAACAATAACTTTTATATAAGTATGGATACAGATGTCAGATGCTGTAGCCTGACTTCTGCACGCATCAGCTGTTAATATATTCCTCTTGTTACATCTGACATGAGCCTCTGAGGACATACTCTCTTAGTCATCCCTAGCATATTCCATATCTTATAATATTCCATATTGTGTTGTATGGAAAATACGTCTGTTGATGAAAAGGGAGAGATAGTATGATATAGAAAGACAGTGGAAGAGCTCAGATGGAAGACTGATCTTATCTGTGATGTTATGTTATACTGGGAAAATTAGAATTAGAATCCTGGTTCACAGCTTTGATTTTAAAGGCAAAGACAGAATATTAATTAAGGTAAATTATACAATATGTTAAAAGCAAAAAGGGAGTGTATAGTCTGAAACATTCAGACTTTCAGCAGGTTTAATGATGCAACACGATGTTCACAGTAACATGTGGAAGAGGTTTAAATTGAGTGGCTCTGCTAAAACATAATTTGCCTTTCAAAGAACAAAACAGAATCTAGTGGTTTATCCCTGAAATGTTAGATACATTTCCTACATGGCTTTATGTGTCAGAGTGAGCTGGGATTGATGTTCAGGGAAATCTTCTCTGTCAGTGTTCCACCCCAAGACAGAGTGACATTTCTGAGAAAATGTCAATGCAGTTCTGATATGAAAGCAGTAACATTGCAGGGACGTTCACACAGAAGCTGTTTCCACTTGGCGAAAGATATTTTCATGTACATCCGTCTTTGCCGCATCTTCTTTTTCTTCTATTGAGTTATGGCGGTTGGCATCAGACAGTGTTTCATCCCTGATGTCTGTCCTTGACCTGCCTACTCTGACATTGCCATTAGATCTGTGAACAGGAGAGCGATGGAAACGTTCTTGTATGGAGCTTGATGTGTGAATCGTAAAAATCTCCAGCAGAAAGGGCCGACTAAATCACGAGTACCTGGAGTACTCCTGGCGGGCTGCGGAACAATTTGATCCTTAAAACCCACGATATTGAATGAGAGACAAAATCACATGCAGTTGGAAATTGATTAAACCCCTCAATTGGATAAGCCTCAAAAAAGGTAGTGCTGTGAAGCTAAGGGCAAAAAAAAAAGAAAGAAGTTGTTTGTGAAAGACGCAGCACAGTGCCTTATGGCAGCAACTATTTACAGTGAGTACTAGCTGAGAGTACTAGCAGTTAAATAGTTGAGCTCCAAGAGTCAGAGTTAACCAAGTCCTTGGAGCCAGGGCCAACCAACTTTGCAGAGTCAAAGGCAGCACAGTCCAGAGAATAAGAGTTAGGACAGCCCAAAAAACCGTTGCAGTCACACAAGTAAAGTCAGCAATACCCAGAGTCAGAGACATCGCTATCCCCCAAAGTTGGAGACAACACGGTCCACAGAGTCCGATCAAGCACAATCCACAGAGTTGGAGCCAGCACGGCCCACAGTAACAGCCAGCAAAATCCACAGAGCCAGCACAGTCCCTAAAGTCAGAGCCAGCCCAGTCCAAAGAATAAGTCAACATAACCCCAAGAGTCAGAGCCAGCACAGTACATATAGTCAGAGCCAGCACAGTCCACAGAGCCAGAGCTAGCACATTCCTCAGAGTCACACCCAGCAAAGCCCACATAATTAGTCAGCATAGCCCCACAGAGTCAGAGCTAGCACAGCCTGCAGTTAGAGCCAGTACAGCCCACAGAATCACAGCCAGCGCATTCTGGAGAGTCAGAGTACGCAGAGCCCACAGAATCAGTGCCAGCACATTCTGGAGAGTCATAGTGAGTAAAGCCCACAGAGTCAGAGCCAGCACATTCTGGAGAGTCATAGTCAGCACAGCCCACAGAGTCAGAGCTTGCGCAATCCACAGAGTCAGAGCCAGCATGGTCCGCAGAAATGTCAGCAAAGTCCACAGAGTCAGAGCCGGCACAGTCCAGAGAGTCAGAATCAGCATGCCAAACAATTTTTCAACACAACCCAAGAGTTAGAGAATCACAGCGCACAGGGTAAGTTCCAGCATCCACACGATCAGAGCCAACTTCATTCCTCAAAGTCAGAGCAAGAGTCCACAGAGTCAGACCTAGCATAGTCTAGCAAATTCGGGGTGAGCACAGTTCCCAGGGTCACATCTAGCACAGCAACTTATCCATATCAGCTGCAACCTCAGGCAAATTCTTTGTCAAGTGAGTGGGCTAACCTCAGGGCTTTTACTAACCTCAGGGCTTTTGCCCAATCCTAGCAATTATCCCAGTAATTAGAGTCACTAAACTTAAGTGTGAAAGGCTCTACACGTCAACTCGTGCAGGAGACATATGAAGCTCACTCTCAGTCTGGTGTTGTTATATGATTTTTAACCACAGATGTAAAACACTTCACTATCAGCTGTTCTGTAAATCAATTGAAGACTCAAGTTGAAATTATTAATAAAAAACTAAATGTTTATTCATTTTTTTGACATTTAATATCGTCTACACTCAACATGAATCCTAGATTTGACATGAAAGCTTAATCCATTGTTCATTGTTGATAGAGCTCTACTCTTAAATTGCCCATAGGTTTGAATGAGTGTGTTATTTTCTTTTTGTGTACCAGAAACTTGTCCTATGTTTCCTCAGCTTGGAGAGTATTCAGTGCCATTCTGATTCTGCACAGAATAGGAGATTACAGATAATGGAAGGAATGGATTTCTATAAAGAATAGTTTAGGATTTTTTTTGTGCGCTGCAAATGATCAAAAGGTCAGTGTTCAGCTTTATTGTTTGAACACTTCTCTTTATTATAAAGTGACAGGATGAAACAGTGGAATAGAGTTGTAGTTACTCATGTATAAATAACTCCTTTATAAACAATATTTACAAAAAGTACAACTGAAGAAAAAGAATATACAATAATAACGGTTACATTTGCATTAAATACAATTCCACCTTTTTTTTAAAAATACAGTCATGTACCTAATATATTATCATATATTGAACTTTTAAATGGTGCAGTTAAGGCCATAATAGGTTATAATAAGGTCATAATAGGAATGAGGCGGCTAGTGCCACCAAAAAGTGTATGGATTGTGTACAATTGGTTTTCTTTTCTTTTCTTGACTTGTTCTGCCGTTGAAGTTTTGATCATTCTCTGATTGGAGAGAAGGTGTCTGTTCGGGGTAAATGTGGAAAGGCTTGCAGATTCTCATTTGCATAAAGAGCAGTAGACACTTCCAGACAAAATGTGCAGGTTGCCTGAAGATGGAGCAGCGGCATCCTTTTACCCAGATTTACTCCCCAACAGGATATCAAACTTTGCTCTTTGCATGCTGTCGCAGTGAAAAGTATTAATTTCTGTCTCCTGGCACTCTCCATCAAATGCAAATGGATTTGTGTGGTAAAAGTTCTCAATTGAATTTCTGAACTTCAGGGTCACCTTCCTTATTTGGCTTTGATGTATTCGTGCACAAATCTGCTTATAGCAAAGGGAAGATTATGCATGTTTGTCATTTTCAATATATTGGGTGTTTGCATATTACATGTGTCAAGGAATCCATTTTTGTTTGGAAGTTTTCCTGTATTTGCACCCGCTGTAGTTTTAGTATGAAGTGGTGCTATGCTTTGCATAATGATGTTTTTGATCAAAAGTATGGTTTTGCTTCCTGCTACTAAAATCTTCTCATTTAACCCCTTTTACATTTAAAAAAACATCGGAATTTTTTTTCTTATCAAGGTTTTCAGTTATTTATAATCCAAAGAAGCTTGATTTCACTATCTCATAGAGCTGAGTCTCAGTCTCACTTACACCTTGATGTAAATATGATCTGTAAATAAATGCTCCTCCTTTGAAGTGTCAAATCAAACAATGGCTGCCAAAAAACCTAAACTAAGAGCTGCATGAGATTTATTACAAGGCAATTTTGGCTCCATTTTTGGGGTTGGATTGCAGACTTCAGAGAATCTAGCTCCTGAACTTGGACATGACAGGAGACTAATAAGAGCATGTTTCATTTAGAATTAATTTAGGTGATATGACATTAATTTGTCCCATTCATCCCAACCCTTTTCAATGCCTGCCAAGTTTAAATGGTATTTATGCAAAAGATTAACTTGACAAGAATCCAGCCTCTTTTTGTCTAAATGAACACCGTCACCCATTGTGGCTCATCAGAGCAATGATACAGAAAATGAAAAAAAATACAATAACTTACCGTTTTTGTGCCAGGTATGGGAGTTTTGGTTTTCTGTTATGATTACACTCACTCACTCAAATCATATCGTATTATGCTTAAACAAGCAGCTATTTTCAGTAAAAAAGAAGAAGAAAGAAACAAAAATCCCACTGTAAACTACCTTTTTCAGTCAAACAACACCCCACAGACACAGACACAGATAGCAAATGAGAATGAAGCCGTTGAGACTGAAAGCAGGGCTAAGGGAGAATGAATGTTAGACTTATTTTCACCTAGAGGCACAAAACACCCAAGTGAAAGATAATTTTGAAAAGTAGGTTGGAACATACCATCCCACAAGTCTGAATTTTCAGGGTTGGAAGGGTTGCTGCAAGTAGTATGTGTTTCAGGCAATAGTGCAAAAGGGAATTGTTGTCACAAAAAACTGCGGCCGAGCCAACCAGAATGACAAAATAATCCAGTTTCATGAAACGCTACAACAGCATTTAGCTGGAGCTTGATGGAGTCAAGGAGGAAATGTTTCCTTTCTGTCTGACTGTATGTATGTATGTTTGTATCTATGTGTGTGTGTGTGTGTGTGTGTGTGTGTGTGTGCGTGCGTGTGTGTGTGTGTGTGTATGTTAGTGTGTATGTATGAATGTATGTATGTATGAATGAATGAATGAATGAATGCATGTATGTATGTATGTATGTATGTATGTAAGTATGTTAGTGTGTATGTATGAATGTATGTATGTATGTATGTAAGTATGTATGTATGTATGTATGTATGTATGAATGTATGTATGTATGTATGTATGTATGTATGAATGTATGTATGTATGTATGTATGTGTGTATGTATGTATGAATGTATGTATGTTAGTGTGTTAGTGTGTATGTATGAATGTATGTATGTATGTATGTATGAATGAATGTATGTATGTATGTATGTATGTTAGTATGTTAGTGTGTATGTATGTATGTATGTATGTATGTATGTATGTATGAATGTATGTATGTATGTATGTATGTGTGTATGTAAGAAGGAATGAATGTATGTATGTTAGTGTGTATGTATGTATGTATGTATGTATGTATGTATGTATGTATGAATAAATGTATGTATGTATGTACGTTAGTATGTTAGTGTGTATGTATGTATGTATGTATGAATGTATGTATTTATGAATGTATGTATGTATGTATGAATGTATGTATGTATGTATGTGTGTATGTAAGAAGGAATGAATGTATGTATGTTAGTGTATATGCATGAATGTATGTATGTATGTATGTATGAATGTATGTATGTTAGTGTGTGTGTGCGTGTGTGTATGTATGTTTGTAACTACTCGTGTGTATGTATGAATGAATGAATGTATGTATGTATGTATGTATGTATGAATTAATGTATGTATGTATGAATGAATGTATGTATGTATGTATGTTAGTGTGTATGTATGTATTTATATATATATGTATATATGTATGAATGTATGTATGTATGTATGTATATATGTATGAATGAATGTATGTATGTATGTATGTATGTTAGTATGTTAGTGTGTATGTATGTATGTATGTATGTATGTTAGTGTGTATGTATGAATGTATGTATTTATGACTGTATGTATGTATGTATGAATGTATGTATGTATGTGTGTATGTAAGAAGGAATTAATGTATGTATGTTAGTGTGTATGCATGAATGTATGTATGTATGTATGAATGTATGTATGTTAGTGTGTGTGTGTGTATGTATGTTTGTATCTACTCGTGTGTATGTATGAATGTATGAATGTATGAATGTATGTATGTATGTATGAATGTATGTATGTATGTATGTTAGTGTGTATGTATGTATTTATATATATGTATGAATGTATGTATGTATGAATGTATGTATGTATGAATGTATGAATGTATGAATGTATGTATGTATGAATGAATGTATGTATGAATGTATGTATGTATGTATGTATGAATTAATGTATGAATGAATGTATGTATGTATGTATGTATGTATGTTAGTGTGTATGTATGTATTTATATATATATGTATATATGTATGTATATATGAATGTATGTATGTATGTATGAATGTGTATGTATATATGTATGTATGTATGTATGAATGTATGTATGTATGTAAGTATGTATGTAAGTATGTATGTATGAATGTATGAATGTATGTATGAATGTATGTATGTATGTATGTATGTAAGTATGTATGAATGTATGTATGTTAGTGTGTGTGTGTGTGTGTATGTATGTTTGTATCTACTCGTGTGTATGTATGAATGTATGAATGTATGTATGTATGTATGAATGTATGTATGTTAGTGTGTGTGTGTGTGTGTATGTATGTTTGTATCTACTTGTGTGTATGTATGAATGTATGAATGTATGTATGTATGAATGAATGTATGTATGTATGAATGAATGTATGTATGTATGTATGTATGTATGT
>VRLP01005327.1:0-38062 GCA_009660295.1 Lophius piscatorius | reverse complement strand
AAAAACCTTGTTTCATATTCTTTACGCCCATCTATTGATTGTAATTCATTTTTCTATGTTGTTGCATTTATAATCATGAAAGAGGAAAAGCATTTTCATTCATGAATACAAGTTAAGGGGGATAAATTGAAAATATGAACAATAACAGATGATAATACTTGTAGACTTGTCAGGGTAAATAGCTGTTAATAATTATCAGATAAATTGTTATAAATTATTTGATAACCCCATAATGCACAGGGCTGACCAGAGCGGAAAACATTTGCTGAGTAAGAAAACATGAAACCACACGAGTGTTAATGTTAGACGACATTTTTTGTTGAGGGATGAACTTTTAACTGTATTATTTTTTTTCTAAATAATTCCAAACAGGACATCTATTTCTTTAAGTATATTCCAAATAAATACTGGTATTTGTCGCCATCTGGTGGCCAGAAATTGTTACAAATGTGTGGTTCCACTTTGAGTATTCTTGCCTGGTGAAAAATTTGGAAGGAATCACATCTCTTGGAATTATACCAAGATGGCAAATCCAGCCCATTCAGAAAATTCCAAAGAAGTCTATATGCTCCCTTACTAAATCTAGGCTTGAAACAAGCTTCTAATTGCTTTTTGATCAAGATCACACAAGTTTGGAAAAATATCCTTATTTCAGCGAGAGCAGTCCAAAATTACAAAGTATGTGATTTTAGCTGAAAAACACATGAAACTTCGTCAAAACCTTTTTTGCCTTCATAGAAAGCCAAAGTTGACTAAATCTAGGTTCGAAACCTGCTTCTATTTGCTTTTTGATCAAGATGACACAAGTTTGCAAAAATATGCTTATTTCAGCGAGAGCAGTCCAAAATAACAAAGTTTATGATTTCAGTTAAAAAAATGAACGTTAGTATTAACCTTGTATTCCTTCATATTAAAGCAAATCTCATTATATCTAAGCTTGAAACCTGCTTCTAAGTGATTTTGGAGCTTAATGACACATATTTGCCAAAATAGACTTACATCAGCGAGACGAGGACAAAATGAAAGAGTATGTGATTTCAGCTAAAAAAATGAAAGTTAGTAAAAAACCTTATTTTCCTTCAATTTGAAGCAAATCTGATTATATCTAGGGTTGAAACCTGCTTCTAAGTTCTTTTTCAGCAAAATGACACATGTTTGAAAAAATAGCCTTATCTCAGCAAGACAAGGCCAAAATGACAAAGTATGTGTTTTCAGCTGAAATACACATGAAAGTTAGTGAAAACATTGTTTGCATTCATATTAAGCCAAATCTGACTATATTTCGGCTTGAAACCTGCTTCTAAGTTCTTTTTCAGCAAAATGACACGTTTGCCAAAATAGACTTACCTCAGCGAGACAAGGCCAAAATGACAAAGTATGTGTTTTAAGCTGAAATACAAATGAAAGTTAGTGAAAACATTGTTTGCCTTCATATTAAGCCAAATCTGACTATTTCAGCTTGAAACCTGCTTCTAAGTGCTTTTGGAGCAAAATTACATGTTTGCCAAAAGCGAGACGAGGCCAAAATTAAAGAGTATGTGATTTCAGCTATAAAAATTATAGTTAGTAAAAATCTTATTTTCCTTCAATTTAAAGCAAATCTGATTATATCTAGGGTTGAAACCTGCTTATAAGTTCTTTTGGAGCAAAATGACACATATTTGTAAAAATAGACTTACCTCAGCGAGACAAGGCCATAAATAAAGAGTATGTGATTTCAGCTAAAAAATGCAAGACAAGGCCAAAATTACAAAGTATGTGTTTTAAGCTGAAATACACATGAAAGTTAGTGAAAACATTGTTTGCCTTCATATTAAGCCAAATCTGACTATTTCAGCTTGAAACCTGCTTCTAAGCGCTTTTGGAGTAAAATGACACATGTTTGCCGAAATAGACTTATCTCAGCGAGACAAGGCCAGAATGACAATAAGGATATTTTTCCAAACTTGTGTCATCTTGATCAAAAAGCAATTAGAAGCTTGTTTCAAGCCTAGATTTAGTCAACTTTGGTTAAATATGAAAGCAAAAATGTTTTCGACTAAGTTTCATGTGTTTTTCTGCGGAAATCACGTAGTTTGTAGTTTTGGACTGCTTTAACTGAGATAATTCCACTTTTGCAAACCTGTGTCATTTTGCTCGAAAAGCACTAAGCAGGTTTCAAGCCTAGACTTAGTCAACTTTGGCTTCAAATAAAAGCTAAAAAGGTATTGACTATGTTTCATGTGTTTTTCTGCTGGAATCGCATCCTTTGTAATATTGGACTACTCTCGTTAAAATAAGCCTATTTTGCAAACGTGTAATTTTACTAAAAATGTACTTAGAAGCAAAAACTGAGGGTACAATGGACACCTGTTCAACAGTTTAAGACGGCTATGTCCCTGCTGTCCACTCACTTTCAAGAGCCAACACATCAAGACTCGAAAGTCGAAAAGTCAATAGCTATAAATAAAATACATTTTACACAGCATCATTAACTGTTCCAGTTTCAAAACGAGTAAAATGAACTCTTAAGTCTTAAAAAAAAAACTGCAAAAGGAGGCCACTGATAGAGAGAAAAGAACTGGTGACCTCACAAGTTAAGGAGCAAATACAGCATATATACAGCACAACAACAACAGAGGTACTATTTGCAAATCACTTAAATTAGATTTATAAGTCACAGGTAAACTATATAATTTTCCAGAACAATGAAAATTTTGCTAAGGATTGATAGTCTAAGCCAAAAAAAGCTTAGATTTATAAGTCACAGGTAAACTATATACTTTTCCAGAACAATGAAAATTTTGCTAAGGATTGATAGTCTAAGCCAAAAAAAGCTTAATTTCTCCCTGTGGCACAGCAAATTCCAGACTTTGAGGCCTGATGAACTCATATGCGAGGCATGTTTCTTGTAGAAAAGGGCGGTTGGTGTACGGTGGCCGACCGGAGAAAACCAAGTGCAGACATCAATTTGACAACAAATGCACTGCAACCATCAATTTCACAACAGATAATGCAATTAAAGAAAATATCTTCATTAATATCACAAAACATGCACACTGCAAAAACAACACAACACACTAAGAAAAACGAACTGCAAAAGCCACAAGACAACGGAAGTGTTGGACAATCAAAATTAATGCATAACCGGGCGCCCCTATTTTCATTAGCCATTGTAGCTTCACATAAATTTCGTGTCATGCAGTCATGTGACTAACAATAAAACTTTAATGAACGTTGCAAAAACAACAAAAAAAGTAAATAATGACCCTAACATGCACAGATCCCAAAACTACAGCAAACAAGGTGTATTATACTTCCGAAAACTCTTAACCAGCAATTTAAATAGCTGGTCATTACCACCATCGCGCAATATGCGCAATCCTGGGTAGGATGGTGGCTTTTGCAGCATGCGTGTGTTGTGATTTGATGTTTTTTTTATTTGCTGCCCGCATGTAAACTCGATGAAGATTTTTTTTTAATTTGCAGGATGTGTATGATGTCAAATTGATGTTTGCAGTGCGTTTGCCCCTGTACACCATGGTATTTACGTGCAGAATTATTTTCTTTAATTTATGAGACTCATGTGTTGTGATTCAAAAAATAAGTAGTTGCGTGGGACCTCCAACAAACAAGTCTTAAACTTTTGCATAAATGAATCATTCTTTAACATGGTAACAGCGGTGTTATTAAATATGACTAACCTTAGCCTATACAAATCATGACATATCATTTTGTTTTGATCTACAATTTTTCCACAAGGTAATACAAAGTTACATTCAAGCCATCCTCAACTCCAAGGAATCAGGTGTCCGTCTTTACCATATGAACCATTACATCATTGGTGTAATTTTGCATGGCACAGGTCGCCAGACAAGGGTTGAAAAAGCTTTGTACAACCACCGTCATTTATATATCTCTTTTGTATCTATTCTTTCAGGGTCCAAAAAGGTTTAGAATCTTAGAGTGTTCTTTACAAGTGTGCTTAAGCTCCTTCAAGTCTTAAAACTTTTGCTTTGACACTAAAAAACATTTAAGCACTTTATTTGGGAGATTCTTATTTTGGAGTACTTGGATTTGTATATATGAGAAGTGTACACTGGTAGTTTGGGGTGAGAATATGGCTAAACTTATAATACTATGTGCCTTAAAAACATATTGCTCATAATTGTTATGCACTCCTGTGGGGTTTTGCTCGGACCGAAATGCAGACGCATGCGATGTAGAGCGGGTGCAAATATATTTATTGTACTCAGAGTACAAACGAGGAAAAACAGGAACAGAAAAACTGGCGGTTACTCACAACACACTGGGAAGGGTTGGGAAGGGTTGGGAAGGGTTGGGAAGGGTTGGGACGCGTGACGACACGAGGACATCATGCAACGAACTGGCACAGAAGGGCCGGTAAGGACAGACTTTATACACAGACATAACGAGACAATGAGACACAGCTGGAGGGGAAACACAGGTGAGCATGATGACCAATCACAAGCCAGACACAGAGGGAGAAAGTAACACAGAGGCATGACAATAATATGAACATATGAAGTTAATATATATTTTACAGCAGCAATGAAGGTTTATACGTTCCTATAATTAAGAAAATTAAGAAAATACTAAATAACTATGTATTATTACTTCCTTCATTCATTCACCACTACATTCAACATTCAAAATTTGAATGAAATTATTTAAAATATTGAATTAACAATGCACTGTAAATCTAAACATTTGAGTTTTCTAGTTATTATTACTCCAAATTGTGAAACTCGAAACTTACTTCCGACTGACAACAGCTCATCTTAATAATGTTCCCATTGTTGTTGATGATGGTATGCTTTAATGATATTTTACTTCATTAAGTACCTTCATGCCCTGTCAAAGCACATTTCTGTGGTGGATCCCCTTTTGTGGATGGATACATTTTTTTTCCCCTCTTTTTTGCAACACTTGGTAAAGCCAAGCAATTTGCACAAAAGAGTAGGAAATAAAAAAAAAATCCTTTCCTTCTCTAGACAATTCTTCAAGATGCGCCCAAATAGACTTAGAAAGGAATTCTGGGTCAATATCAAGTGAAATACAGGCAAAATAACGCACACCTTCCAGGAAGATCACTGCAGCTGGGGACTGTTTGTCATGCAGTTTCAAAACGTTGTCTTTAAAATACATACAATAAGGCCCCTTTTTGTGCTACAATGTAAAATGATACAAAGTATATGTGTGGCATTACCATTCATACAGATGTAGGCCATATGTGATGCAGTGCCCAAACATTCTGCAAAGCTATTTGCAGTTATTAGTATTGTGAACGTGATATAGTTGCTGTGTTTTTCAGTTCAAACGTTTTGCTCCAACAGTGGAGATGAGGACCAGCCCAAAACTGCTTTCAATGTTTTTTTTGTTTTTTTATATCTGCTAAATTATTTTAATATTATGACTTACAAGTTGAAAGTTGAACATTTTCTGAAAATTTGAAAATCTCTATCCCTATATATGGATTCAGTGTGGAAAATGCATCTGACGACATCACATACAGAGCTGGGGAATGACAGTAGCAGACATGTGTGACAAGGACATGCCATGGTATTGTATGTTGTGCAGCTTTTGGTGAGTTTGGTCAAGAGAGATTTAGGATAATACAAAAAAAGCAAGACTTTAAACTAAGAAACAAAATTACAGATTCAAATTATCACCTACAGATTAAAGGCTTTGTATTTAAATGATTCTTCTTCTGATCCCGTAAAATGTGTGATTTATCTGTTCAAGTATTTAATTCAAGCTATGTATTGCCATTTGTATTTTAAATGTTTCATTATTTTCTGTTTGTGTGTTCATGAGGGATTTCATGTTGATTAAATTATTCAACAAGTCTTGATGGCTCTTCATGGATGGCAATTTCAAAGAAATGGGTTCAAACTTGCACAAGTTTCACATAATCATATGAAATTGCATAAAAATAAGAACTGAATTACTCCGAAGGAAATTATTTTTTGCAATACTCCTCCAAAAATTATAGCAGAATTGATAATGTCTTCAAAATCAAAATACATAATTGGTAATATAGAAATCATTTTTGTATTGGGAAACACTGGGTAGGGCTCCTAAACAAAAGCGAAGGAAGGAAAAACCCTATTGGCCATCTTGAATTTGGTGACACTACAGTCCATTTTAGCAATGTCAACTTTTTTTTCGAAATAAACATGCACCATAAATCAGAAAAATCTATAATGTTCCAAAATAGTTGCTGTAGTATGATCAATTGTAGACGCCCAATTAGAGTTTTGAATTTGGTGACACTAAAGTTCATTATAGGGATACTATTAAATTATTTTTTTGAATTTTTGTTATTTTAAAATTCAAGTGGTTACTTATCCACATTTACATCAATGATAACATTTCTCATATTTGGAAGGTCAGGAAAAGACCAAAACTTCATGCCCACTGAGAGAAATTGGCATTTGCTGGTATCAATGCAGTTTCTTTGTTTGACCTTTTTATTTATCCTTCATTGATTTCAAACTCTGGTACAACACAGGGAAATGGTTTATCCGCAATGGACCCATCCCCCTGAGGAAGAACGGTACTATTACTAGTTCTTATAACTTTTATGGAGGAGGCAACCACAAGATTGATGTTACATGCACCCTGCAAAGTCACATTCTAGCCTCTTTGTCCAATAAGATGATACAGATTTGCTGGATTTGCTTGTATACTGTTCAAGCAATGGGGTGTTTAGATCCTCAACAGTGTTCATGCACTCTGGAACGATTTGGGAAAGATTTGTACCAGTCTGTTTCATAGCTCAGAAATTTGGAGCAGTACATTGTGAGTTTGTACCTGCATGCCATTGTTTAATTGGTTTTGATACAACAAACAGCTTATGAAGAACTGGAAAAGTTACTATCTTCACAAGACTGACGTCCCATCTGAGTGACTTCAAAGAGATGGCCAATTTTAGACTGTCTGGTAGAATGAAGAAGGCCTTTCCTGCAGCAAGAAAGTATGCGCTCCACATTTAAGGCCTAAAGAAAAAGAGATGGAGAAAGGTGTACAAGCTGGTTGATCTCAGGTGCACACTAGCATGTACCACTGATTTATCAGCTGAAAATCTACCCCCAACGGAAGAAGCCCTGGACTGGAGAGCCTTGGACAAAACAGCAGTGTGGCATCACAGATAGTTGGTAAATGGTGGATGCTTAGAGAAGATGAGTACATAGAACGTGTGTTGATGATCTGTCAAGTTTATTTTTCCAGAGTCAGAAGCTAACACAATTTTTTTTTCCACCTTATGAAGGAATAAATGTGTTCATCAAGTTCACTAACAACCTGATTCACTTGGATCTTTGTGTCCGTATGAAATGTATCATAAAAGGGAGGGTATCATTTGAAATGTACCATTTATTAAATGTATTAGTCAGAAAGGGCAGGGTGATTCCCATGAGGCATCCGTAGCAGAGACGGGCATGTAATGGTGAAGCATGGGAGGGTATGAAAATACGGTTGACACTGCCTCGCTATGATCGCTTATCAGCTGCCAGCTCTGACTCTGACACCAGGGTAATAAAAGAACCAGACGCTTCATGGATAAGATTGCTCACCTGATCAAAAAGCAGGGTTAAAAGTACCCTAGAATTGAAAAACAATAAAAGAAAAGTTTGTCTTAAAATGGAATAAAAGTAATTGACCACTACCAGGTGTCACAGCCAGCTATTCCACTACTACTACACCACACAGCATGTGGCAGACCCTTCCCCATATAATACAGTGTTTTCTATAGACATAATGTCATTCTATGGACATAAAGTGCTACTGTAATGATTAATTTTATGTTACATATCATCGGGTACCCTAAACAAATCCAACATAAAGAACCCGCCGGATGACATCAAACTGAAAAAAATATTTGATATTTAATATATCAAAAACAACAAATTTTAGTTGGAAAAAATGGTAATTTCTTTCTCTTTAAACAGCTTATTATGTGTCAATTTATTTGAATGAAAAATGTCTTGGATATTGATTTACAATTCATGTAATTTCCTGTCTGTCATCATAAGGCCACTGACCCAGAGGAGGAGCAGAGGAAGGGCCTCATCTTCACTGTGTTCGAAGATGATAATACTGCAGCTCCTGCGAGGGTTGTGAGTGTCGCTGTCGTTTTAGATGAACAGATTGTGTAACAGATTTTCCTTCAAAATCTCCCTGACTTTCAGAAAGTTTTCATGGAACTTGGAACAGACCACTCTGCATGGGTCACGTCCCTAAAAAAAAAACTCCTTCAGTGAATCCAACGAGTCCACTGATAATGTTGGATCTGGAATTGTTGACCTCTAAAACTTCTCATCTGTCCAGCCAACACCATGTTAATTTTATTCTCTCTGCTACTCAATCTGAACTCTTATCCACCTCAAACTCTGTTTTCTTTTTTGTTTCCCTCATTGCCATCTCACAGTCTAATTAATCTTGCACTTTATTGGGTTTTTCTTAAACTATTTAACAAGTTAAGATTCAATGTGTGGAAAGTTACCATTGAGCAATGTTACAAAAGCATTTGCTGATAATTCTGAGACTGTTTTGAGAATGTTCTGTATTTGAATAATCTTTTTAACTTTTAATGTTTTATTAGATAAATACGCGCTCTTGTATGGTATTCTATAAAATACTTATGTTCCAATTTTTTTATTATCTTGCAGTAGATTACTCAACTTCAAAGATGTTTACTAGTTTACATTGTTACAACACAAGATAGCTGCTAAGGCTGGGACAGCTAGGTTTGAATATTTTGCATTTACTTAACCCTGTTGGAAGGGATCAGATGCAGTTACAGTAATTATTTACACCAGTATTTATACAGTATTATCATTATTATTATTATTTATACATTTAATGGGAATTTATTATTTTGTCATTGAGAAATTTGAGTTACATTATTAACTATTTCAGTGTGCTATTTTTCATTACTATTAAATGATTCCACTATATATTTTTATTTGAATTAAAGTTTAAATTAAAAAAAATGTATTTATAGATTTAAAATACTTTGTAACTACTATGACTGATAAGAATTCAAAGTTATTACAATGTGAAATCATAAGTTACTGCGTCACAGTTCAGTTTATATAAGTATAGACTTGTCAAGACTTAACTTAGATGAGTCTATAGAAGCTAGAATTCAAAGTTATTATAATGTAAAATTATGAGTTACTAGAACACATGACTTTATAGAAGTAAGAATTCATTGTCATAACAATGTAAAATGATGAAATACTACAACACAGATGAGTTAATAGAAGTAAGAATTCAAAGTTATTACAATGTATATAACTTTGTAATAACTTACAAACTTTTTAATAACTTTTACTATTGTTACAATAACTTTAGAACTATTTGTTACAGCTACTTTGTAATTGTCAACAAAAATAAGAATTCAAAGGTGAGCAAACTTAAGGAAAACTTAAAAGCTTAAGTGTAATTGTCGATTTTAAAATTTTACCGAAGCTTGTCCCTTAAAATTTTGAGTTCTCTTGCCTTTTTTTTTTATATTGTGCTAAAGGTAAAATACAATAAGTCCAAGATACGTCCTCTCGCAATGTTACATACGCACCAATTTTGGGCTAAATCAAACCAATGGTAAGGAAGTTATGTTAGAAAAACTGTGTTTGGCATTAAAATCATTATGGAAACAAAATATCTCGGACCAACAGTTGAGAAATTTTGGACTGATGATTACAGTGATAAAGTTCCCCCTAGCGTTGGAAATATACAACAGGTTATTCCAGTTCATCCTCACAAGAAGGTCTATGTGGGTATAAAATTTGAAAATGATCCATGAAATAGTTTAATGAGTAATTGCTTTCCTTTTTCAGGGATATAATCGAAGAATGTATTCATATATTATTAGCCCGAAAAATCAAGGAAAATATGGAAGTGGCATCCTTTGCAGCTACTTCGCATAAACGCCATAACTCAAAAATAGATCATTACATGTGTATGACACATTTTGCTATGCTTTGAAGTAAATAATAGCTGTGGAGGAAAAATTTAGGTTCTGAGAGGATGTTTTAGAAGAAAATTGTAGATAATGGAACAGCCTCTCAAACTCAAAGTTGATGAGACTGCACTCGAAGCTGCAAAAATATATACACTATTATGAAATATTAAGTAAAATTACACAAAGCTTAAACTCCAATTGAGACGAATTATGTCAGAATTCTTTTTACTTGTTTTAACCTTCAATAACATTTGTATATTAAGAAAGGGCGAACATACAAAGCTTCCAACATTGGTTTGTTTGAGATCTTTTCACAGTGATTTGCAATTATCTCTTAAGGGAAACATGTGCCAGCAAAGCTGCAAGACAGGCTCCAACCCATGGTCGTTGCAAAGCCTATTTCTATTGAGAAAACACAGAACAGACAGAACGGAATAATTAAGGAGAAGAATATCTTGAATGCAGGTACACTGAAAAAGTATGTAATTGTAGTTATAATAACACATGAAACTAGGAAAAACATGTTTTAAGGCAACAAGATTACTCAAATTTGACTATTATGCTTCTAACTTGAATGTAAAGATTTTTCTTTACATTTTGGCAAACTGGCAAGTTTTATCAACTGTGTACTCACCTTTGTGAAATTCCTTGAGACAAAACCTTGGATGATACTTGGTAATGACTGTTAAAATAAGTTATCGCAATTTAAATTCGATAATGTATGACGTCCAGGACAAATACAAAAGTTAACAGCTTTTAAAAAAAATATTGGAAGCAGTGAGATTGAATCAAAACCTTTATGAGATAAGAATCTTTGTAAAGTTAAATATACAGTAAATGTCATTGAGCTGAACATCAGGTAACAATTCCACTAGAATTTATCCACACCAGTAACCGCCAACACATACATTTAGTTCTGAGACTGATTGTAAAAAATATTACTATCGACACTTTGATATGAAAGGTCATTATTAAGTACTGACCACCTTGCTTAATCTTGTATTGATAAAAGTCATCTCACTACAAAATTAGAATTGTGGTCCCTCTATATTTACATTCAGTTCGTTTTCTGAATATAAAATTTTCCATGCCAAGAACAGTCCGGAGTGGATTCCAGTACAAATTGCAATACAAAAGATTGTTTATTGATTTCATTTATGATTTTAATCCACACATGGATGTGCATATTGAATGATCAAATTAATCAAAATGTACCACACTATATATAATATTATACTAAATATTTAATAACTAGATTTCAATATTAACTATATTTCCTTATAGCACTTAAGCATGAATGATTATGCAGGTCAGATTGCTGTTGAAGTGTACCCTGCCATCCTTTTGAGTGCTGCACTTATTTCTGAGGAGGTCTAACATATCTGCTCTGATCACTGGGGTGAAGGACTGGTAGAAATGATCTTTAGCTGTTATGAAGTTCAGAAGACGTTCTCCAAGCTGACTGTTTGGATTGAAGCACTCAGTAATCTCAAAGGTGTTGGGAATGGCGTGTTGCTCATATTTGAGACCCCGGCTCTTGAGGCAGGTGATAACTTCCGCTGATGAACGGTACTCTGTGATGTTTTCATCACAGAGCTCCTTACTATACTTCTTCCACAAGATGTCTGTGCCACAGTTAGCTGGATAAAAAGAGATAAAAAAAATATTAAGAATATGCACCTGATTGTTTTATTATCAGGAGAATTGTCCTAGATAAATTTTGTAAAATGTAGACTGACTACTGTCATATGAGGAGGAAGCACTTACCTGATTCAATGATTATCATAAGCTTTCCATCCTTCTTCAGAAGGCTGTGGTAGAATTTGATTGTATCATCAAGGTTGTCCAGATAGTACATCATCTGTTATGGGGAGAGTTGTTGGGAATTTTTATTTACTCTAAGTCTTTGTTTTTTGTGTTTGTCTATTGCGCATCTTAGGGAACATTTATAATCAACATTTAAAAACTATTGGTATCCATTGGGCCTTCCATATGTTCCCTGTATTAATTGTATACATATTTGTGCACGTTGAAGGAGGCAAATGAAGTGGAGCAATACCACTGAAAATCATAGGGGGTAGTGTAGCCATAGTTGATGCAAGGAAAAATGGGCCTCGTTCACCAATATCTTCCTAAGAATTTTCTTAAATTTGTTCTTAAATTTGTTCTTAAGGAGACTCCTAAGAGAAAACCTAGGTCATTCATGAATCCTACTTAAACCACCTAGTTCTTCGCAACCATGTTCTTGGTGAATCCCTTTCTGCACGTAAACTTGAAGCTCGTGCCTGTGATCCAAATTAGCGCAGGTAAACACACCGCCACTGTCCATAAAGGGTGTTAGACTAAAGGTCCGTGTGTAACATACGCCTTCCACAGTAATTGTGGAGAACACCAACAAAGAAAATGCTAAAGAGAAAGTGAAAAGAACTCCAAGTGTAAAAAGAAATGTTGGCAGTTCTGAAATGGAGATATGCTGCAAGAGGTTAACAGCAAAAAGGCTCTCATATTTAGTAATGTAAGCAGGGGACATGATATAACACAAAAAAGATGCATGTGATGTTGTTATATATGGAATGCTGCATCTTGAACAGACGAAATGAAAAAAAACATGGTTTGATGTCAAATCTGAGGTTTAACATCTTCCTGCAGGAGTGTTCATGACAGGTATTGAAGCGTTGCTGATAGTCCAATCTCTTGAACAGCAAGTTCATGTATAGTGTTTATTTATTTTAATATACCATAATTCTTTGCAAATTAATGCTTTTTTTTAATGCATTATTCTTATTATAAAACATTATAAATGTAAAAATATTATTGTCATTTAAATACTGTATTATTCAACAGTATAATTGAAGAAAATGCAATAAGCATTTTTTTTGGGGAGTTTTTTTTACAAAAATGCCATTAGTCAAATGTTTGTAAGGGTGCTCTTGAATGTTTGTAGATTATGGTTCTACTTAAGACAAAATCCAAAATAAGTAAACATTGGTGAATGCCAGAACGGTTGGTAAATGATGCCCAAAGTCTGCTGACATGACTAGGAAAAAATGTGTGACGTGAAGAAGGTACAAAATTGCAGTTTAAGCTTTCTGTCATTTTTGTTTTTGTTTTAGATTTCACAATAGTGTATATTTTTGTAGCTTCAAGTTCGGTCACATGAACTTTATTCATCAGCTACATTGTTGCATCCTCTTCTACAGCTGCCAATTTTTGTTGTTTATTCTCTTGAATAAAAAATCTTCGCTCTCACTTCTCTTTTGTGGAAGTGTCGATATAATTGTAGAAGACGCTACAAAGAACAGGTTTGTGGATGCTGATGGATAGATTTGAAATGGAATTTTCATTTTCATACACATATGGATTATAAATATGTTTAGTGTAAGTGTTTACCCTGTGTGACATTTTTTTTAATATCTAGTCTTTGCCATTGTTTTTTGGATCATTGTTTTTGTATTTTGAATTGTTTAGTGAAATGGAGTTGTTTATGTGCCTTGGTTCAGTCAACAACTCATGGACATTGTTTTTTCTTGTTTTTTTAATCAAATCTCATACCTCGCAGAGAGGGACGCATTCTAAAACAGTCCAGAGACTGAAAAACGGTCTATTTAGCTTTCCGGACATATGCAAAATCATAATACCTGAATCATGTGTATGAAGTCAAATTTCTTCTTGCCTCCCTTTGCTTTTACTTGTTTCTCGAAGTCCTCACTCCTCATGAGATGCCAAGTAAATGGGATCTTCTGAAGCTTCGGGGTCTTTGCTACCAAAGCTAGCAATTGGACACAGAAAAGCAGACACTAATATAGAGGAGTATTCTACAAACTAAACACAAAAGCAACAAGATTAGATTACGTTAGTTTAATGATTAATTTTATTTTATGTTATTTAACCTTTCTTTAACCAGGAAAACCTCATTAATATTAAAAATCTCTTTTCCAAGAGTGTCCTGGAAAATTAAAATGCACATGTGGAGTTAACAAGTAACAATAAAAAGGAAAGTCTTTGATGCTGTCTGGAGAGAGCAATGATAATTACTGAATCCATTATCAATCAATCAATCAATCTTTATTTATATAGCACCAATTCACAACAACAGTTGTCTCAAGGTGCTTTCCAGAAAGAGCAGGTCTAGACCAAACTCTTTATATAATTATCTATAGGACCCAACAAATTCCTCCTTGAGCAAGCACTTGGCGACAATAGCGAGAAAAAACTGCCCTTTAACGGGCAGAAACCTCGAGCAGATCCAAGACTCAGGGTGGACGGCCTACTGCCATGACCATGGCTTTATGCGATAACCGTAAACATTTGGCCTTATTTTTTAGATCTGACAGCAAGCCAAGACTTTTTTGGCTCTCTGTTCATTGTGATTTTAAATTTACACCCATTCCTGCAATATGCTATGTTCACATTCTGTGTTTTCTGCACTACGGTTAATGAGTAGAAGCAACTTATATATTTTTTCAATTGCAGTAATCAAATAATTGTAATTTTGTGACATACTTGGCCTGATTTATCAAACAACTACTAATCTAATTGTATATCTAGGAAATACTACAATATATCTTACTGAAAAAAATATTTTGATTCACAAAAATAAAAATGTTACTGTTTTGAATTTTGAATACCTTTGAAGTTGTCTGAGAGTTCAGTGCTGCCCTCTATAATGTCAGCGGTGATTGGGACAACAGGGAATGTAGACTGCAGCAGCATGAGCATCTGGACATCCACTTCACCTGGAATAAAGCAATAATCATTTGTGAAAACCTCATGCCCCAAATTAAATGTGTTGGCAACAATGTAAACATTTTTGAACTTTGTTTCAAAAATATTGTGATACACTCTACCTATCAGTCAAGGATCCTGGTTTGTACATTAACAAACCAGGATCTTTGACCAAGATCATTGACTTTAAGATTGTGCAATCTTCAAAGTAATCTATATTGAACTTGTATGAACTTACAGAGCTATGCCCTTGTTGTCCCCAATTAACCTGTAAATGTAGGTCCCCTTTAGAAATGCACGAGCCGAGCCATTAGAACGTGGATCTTTTGTTAAAATGATAAAATATGATGAAAAAGAAGATTACTTTTCTGAAAGTGTATCTACCAATGGTCCTCAAATAAAGTTGGTCCTTGGAACACATGAGTCACACAATATTGTAATCTCCTTTTCCAATAGTTTAAATTAAACTACAGTTAAAGACCATGACATATTTTCATACAATAGTAACCTGCTTGAAGTCACGTACCTCCACCACTTCCAACACCAAGAACATCAAGGCTGCTTTTATTTTCTCCAGTTCTACATCAATACAGGATGGGAAAAAAACTATTAATACCAGCGATACAAACCTCAAAAAAAAATAAAAATTTAAAGTGATTTGTTGCTACAGTCAAGTCTAATATCAGCTGTTTGAACATACGTTCTCTTTTCTAGAAACATTCATTCAATTGAAGAATTTAACCAAACAAATGTTCAATTTTTTTTGTTTTATTAGTTGTTTGCTGTGAAGCACTTGGTTAATATGTAAAATAAACAGTCAAGTCAAGTTTCAGTATGTGAATGGTACATTAAAAGGACAAAAAAAGTTGAAATTAGTGGTCTTGTCAACAACCCTCCTCACTGTAATGGTGGTCGTTTAGAGATGGGTACAGGGGACAAGCTGACTTTTACACCATGCAAAGGGAATTTGATAACTGTAGCTCTACAATCAGCATTTCAACTGCAAACAATAATCAGTCATTTGAAAAGATAATTTACAATTTAATCCCCCAAATCTGGGAGAATTCCTTCAACAATCTGAACAATTCCATGTTTTGAAACTGCACACAGTAACTGCACCTTTTAAATTGTGCTGGCAGGATGTCAAGAACAAGTTGAAGAACAGCTTCATGCTCGCCTGAATGTTCTAGGAAGAACTGAAAGCTTTGGATAGAACTTCCCTCGTAACATGTCTGCCTTCCCTCTGCGGCCATGACCGATTCCTGCAATGCATTACAAAAAAATTTGAGAGTCATGAATGCTAAAACTACATTAACTTCTGAAAACTGACATTGAATGAGATTAATACCAGTTGCATTCAGTAAATATTCAGTTACCCTGAATATGTGGCGAGTGAAAAGAGAGAGAGGGTTGTAGGAGCATATTTATATAGCCCAGTTTTTCCCTCCCATGGGCTGGCTTACCCTTGTCTCATCAGGGTTTTTTATTGTGTAATGCTAATCTGCTAATCTTTTTTATATGGGTTGCACATTTTTATTCTTTAGCAAAGACAGACTTCAATTCCTGCATATTACTGTTAAGTAAGTTTATTACACCGATCTCTGAACCGATCTGTTAAACTTCATAATAAAAGAGATTTGTGAAATTTCAAACATTAATTTACCACTGGGTTCGGTTACAATTTGTCCGTCATGGATTAATAAAGTTATCCTTGCTTTATATTATATGAGTAATTATATGGGGGATAGTTAAAAATAAGAATGTTATTGATATTGTTGAACAATTAGGGTATGTAAAAGAGATTACAATTTGTGAGCTGCAGTATGGGTTCATTTGAAAGAGAACGAAAGAGAAGCACAAATGAAGGAGGAAATGTGGCATTACATGAGGAGGGTCTATAGTCAAAGACCAGATGTTAAAGTGGTAAAGGTTATGTTAGTAGTATATATTTGGTACATTTGCGTGTGATCGAGAAAATGCGAGTTTATATGCATATGAATTGACTCCCAATGAAGTCAAGCCCCTCCCCCTCCTCGTCCCACGAACCACGGGACAACTGCTGCAATCTAGTGGCATACTCGCATATGACCGACAATCATATTGAAACTGTGTAATCACAGGCTGTCAGTCAGATAGAATTAACACAACAAATAGTCTGACAACATGATGCCAAAGACACCCCTTCCACTTCTGCGCTCGCACACAAACACACGAGTGCGCACAAAACTATTAGCACATCTAGCCACAAAGTTTTTTCTCCGAACTGCCTTTTAATCTATTTGTAATTCTGCAGTTGGTATAATCAAATATATGCATTTTTAGAAGGCGGTGTTATAAATCATTGGAGGGCAGTGTTGTCAATGATGAAATGCATCATTGCAGCTTTTTGTTGTCTGGACAAAAGACAACAAAAGGCTGCAATGATGCATGTCTCTAAGAAGGTTTTCGCAACTCATCACAGTATTATTTACTGCACAGTGGCTTGAACTCTCTTTGCTTTTGGATTACCAGTTCCATTACCTCAAGCCTCATAATATTCCAAACGCTCGGAAAGTCATGAAATACTTTTAACAGAGACTCATCCTCTATCTCTGTTTTGACTTGGGGGAGAGGCATACAGCCACTCCTTCAGGCAGACAGTTGCTGACAGCGTAGCCACATCTGGAAATACGTCCTGTAGAGTATTAAAATAAGAGGTTAAGAGAATACAGTTAACAGTGTGATTATTGTATTTGTGAGTTATTGCTGTAGCTGTGTTGTTCTTGTATTTCCCCCTCGGGGAGTAAAAATAATCTATTTGAAAAAAATGGTAAATCAACCATTGAGAGATAAATCAATTTAAGAGTATCAACTAGTATAAATGTGAAATTAAATTTACTCCAAATCCCGTAGTTTGTACAAATTTTGAAAAAATAATTTAACTCGTAAGACAGATTCGGACAGAAAGAGAAAGATTATGAATGAAAACACGCAAATATTACACAACAAACAAAACATGGAAAATAAACAGAGAATAAAAGGGTGAAACCGACTAAAAAGAAACAATGCAGGAAATGCAAAGCTAACAGAAAGACATGGAACAAAAAATTCAAAATAAAATGAGAGAACAGGAAACAAATCTAAACAAGGATATAACCTTAAAAATAAAATTAAAACGCAATACATTAGAATAAACACAGTCATGAAAAACTTATAGTGATAAGCGTCACAGAATACATGCATTTCCTTGTGAACTGAATCTGGAATAAAATGGAATTTTATTTATATTTAAATACATTTCAGCTCTCATCCAGTAGGCTTCCTGATTTATAAAAAGTTCTCTCAGTTAAACCTCCGTAGGTGTTTGATACATAGACAGTCGTTAGGTTAAAAGTATACAGTTGACCATGCATGGGTTTCCTTTTGTCTGCTCTTCATACATTTGAAACACATGGTGTGAGGATTTTAAACACTTCATTAAATACATTTGCGTAGATTTTGGCCATGTGCCGCTGGTATTGCTTATATAGATACAAAAAAGGACAGCACGTATTATGATGTTATTTACTCATGGTTTTTGAAGATAAGTGAACATACGAAAATAAGTGTGTAATTTGTGCTTGTGAATATTTAGACAACATTTTGTGTCCTCATCGTTAAGTTTATAATATTCTGTTGAGTGTTTGTTACAGAACTGCAGCTTTCCATTAGTTTGCACTCGGAAATATGCATTGAAAAATTGCCAGGTGTTAAACCTCCAGCGACTGTACACATATAACTTCTAAGGGAGGTCCTAACCTAACGTTACGTGATGGAAACTTAACTATAGCAAATAAGTACAATATCCCTAGGAGTTAATGTCTCAGAAGAAGATGTCTTTATTGTCAGATACAACTATACAAGTTGTAAAAATTTGTTCGCTGCATTTGACCCATCCCTGAGAAGCAATGGGCAGCTGCAATGCCCAGTGAGCAGACTGGGGTTTGGGATCTTGCTCGAGGACCATTCAACATGTAAACTAATGGGGCTTGAACCGCCAACTTGCCGATCTTCTGATTGGGAGACTACTCTACCCACTGTGTTACAGCCGGGCCTGTTATGTATTATGTATTGATATGTATTATAGTTCTATGTTTAAGTTTTAAGCTTGTGCTTTTTAATTTTTTAACAATTATTTTATTTCCATACTTTTTTACAATTTTTTACTCTTCTTTTATTCTTACTTTTGATTATTTTTCTTTCCAGCTACTACTTTTGAATTTTATACTAAATTTAAGTACTTTTTTCAAACAATTGCAAAACAGATTTCCAGACCAGATCGTTTGGGACTCGGGGTAACCAGTACATTGGTACTGTTAGTGCCAGTGGTAATAGTGGAAACTGAAGATCTACTTACCGTCACTGGTACAGTTAGCCAGTATGGTACCTACCTGTAGATTATCTGCTATGGCGACCCTGACCCTTCCCTGAAAGGAAGAATTTGGAAGATGAAATAGAAGAAGAAGATATTAATTATTTAACTCAAGCTCTGAATAACTTTACATAATTTACACCACAGAAAAATACCATGCACCCACTTTCAAATGAGATAGTCAAAGCAATTACACTGTATTACCTTCAACCTCTGTCATTTAGTGATACTGTTGATTGTTTGACCTCATTTCTATGATCTTTACTGAGTGCTACATCTACTGCTGCCTCTTTCGCTCCCAGCTAGGAGGGAGTTTTTGTCCTCTCTCTCTCCCTCTCTGATTGCAAGAGTTGGATCAAGTGTGCACGACTTTACGACAAACTGGAATCCATCTCCACTCAAGTCTGCTGGGTCTGCCAGTCTCCAACTCTATCACTCTGCCTACTGTACACATACAACCAGTCCTGTCCAAGCCAGTAAATTCATCCATACATCCATTTTCGTGCGCTTATCTGGGGTCGGGTCATGGTTACATTAGGCTAACAAGGGCATTCCAGATGTCCCTTTCCTCAGCAACGCCGTCCAGTTCATCCTAGGGATACCGTGGCGTTCCATGTCAAATGATTAATAGTCCCTCCGGGTGAGTTCTTGGTCAACCTCGGGCTGTCCTTCCAGTTGGACATGGTAGGAAAACCACTGAAGGGATGGGTCCTGATTGCATCCCAATCTAATACCCAAACCACTTCAACTGGCTCCTTTTGACCTAAAGGAGCAGTGACTGTACTCTGAGCTCCCTTCAGATGTCGGAGCTTCGTACCTTATCACTTGGGCTATGCCTAGCCCCCCTATGAAGGAAGCTAATTTCAGCCGCTTGAAATCTTTACCTCCTTCTTTCAGTGACTACCCAGAGCTCATGACCATAGGTGAGGGTTAAAATATAGATGGACTAGTAAATTGAGAGTTTTGCCTTACAGCATAAAGTCATTTGACCACTGCTCGAGGCCTTTAAAAATAATATTATTATTAATTATATCTAGAGGTACTTTTTCCAACCTGTACCACCTCAAAAACTATCCTGCTCTCAAAGTACCAGCATTATGACCAATGTAAAAATACATTGGCAGAAGTAGGCAACCCTATTCAGCTAAACATAGCTCAAACAGGAGGAAAATATATTCCCAATAAGAATATTATAATATCTTATTCCCAATAAGAATATTATAATATCTTATTGGGAATAGCCACAAATACACTGTGCAAAGGAGTTGCACAGTGGCTGGCACTTAAACTCTTTCACATAACTATAATGTAAGGGGAAGCCCTTCACACACCTACAGTGCACACTCAGAACAAGTGAGAACATTAACAATAACAACTGTAAGTCCCTGTAAATGCAAAATTTTTAAATTTGATATAACCCAAGACATATCTCCTTACCGTTTTTTGCTGTATGCTGCCGTTTGCTGCTGTTGATTCAGTGAGGCTGCTGTGTTAACTGTCTTCCGGTGCAGTTTCTCCCAGTTGCTAACAATATTCTCCTCCTGATCCACACTACTCTTCCTAAAAGTTTCCGTTTGAAGCCAATAGTACATTATTATCAAACCACTCCTAATTCTAACCTCTACTAACCTACTTATTTCTAGTCCTCCAAATTTTTCTTGTAACGGCTTGGTGTGCGCACAACAACCCGACTATGTAGCAGGCTGATGGACGTCTGAAAAAAAAAAATATACAGGAAAGTCTTATTATTATAACTTATTTTAAGTCAATTTAATTCATCTCATGATTGCGATATTTTCATTTAATTCATCATAGAATTTTGATCGTATTACACGTTTTTAAATCAATCTTATTTAATTTAGTAAAAGTAGGCGATTTTAGAGATTCCTTAGCGTACCACTAGAGGGAGCCTGCGTTCTACCAGTGGTACGCTTACCATAGTTTGAGAACAACTGAATTATATGATATATTATTATTAATATTATGATTTCCTGATTATGGGGAAGTTTAACTGAAGTTGCTCATCTCTTCATTGGGTGTCCAAGACATACCGCTGCTTTTCTGATGATACAACCACAAAGTCGTTCATAGATCTTTGGTTTTTGGTGGCCTGGTACCAAGTACACTTATTTGTTAGGGACAGTCCATGACTAGCAAAGAAGTCTAAAACGAAGAACCATTGTGCTTTGGATCAGGCAATCCGTTTCTCGCAATCACGTCCCTCCAGGTATCTCCATTGTTGCCAACATGGGCGTTGAAGTCACCCAAGAGAACCATAGAGTCCCTGGCTGGAACCCTTTCTAGGACACTAGCCAGATACTCCCAGAAGGCCAGATGCTCTGAACTTCTGTTTGATGCGTAGGCACAGAAAACAGTCATAGCTTTCCCTTCTGCAACCTTCAATCGCAGGGAGGCAACTCTCTCGTTCTCTGGGTAAAACTTCAAGCTTCTTGTTGGCGCTCCTTGTGTGTGGAGCACACCCCCGAGCATTTTTCTTTAGTAACTTGTCACTACCCAACATGTCCACAACTGCACATTTAATTTAATTTAATTTAATTGTACATAATGCTCTGTTATTCTGTTATTCTGTATTCTGTATTCTGTAACATGCTCTGCTGCTGTAACCCTGCAATTTCCCCATTGTGGGACTAATAATGATGATCTTATCTTGTCTTAAACTCTTATCTTATCTTAAGACCGAGGCGCTCAGACGGGGATGTGAGTATTCCCACAGCCAGCCGACGCCTCTTATCATGGGCATCTCCTGAAAAGGATGAAGTCCATTCCCTCTCCAGGATTTAAATCTAGCTGGCACCACTCCAACCAATGGCTATGCCATTGATTAGCACACCCCGTTGTTCTCCATTGTCTGCTGGCCATACAGCTTTGCACTTGGAATGAGCTGAAATCTGTTTATTTGTTTGAGATACTCAAATGGGAGAGGATCACTGAATAAATCACCCAATAAAATTCATCACACTCCTGAACAATCTGTCCCATTCACATCTGCAATCATGGATATGTCCTTTAGTATCACTGCATCTCCTGCAAAAGCTCTGTTTCTTTCCCCATCAGAGAGGTGATATTCCCTGTACCTAAAGCCAGTTGGCGAAGCCAGAGGTTGGCATGTTCTGGTGTTCTCCCGTTGCCTGCTACCTGTACGGCTTTGTTCCTGACCCCAACACCTAGAGGAAACTGCTGAATAATTGTGACCAATGTTTTCTTTCTGTAGATTACTGTCTGACCGCTGCTGTCAATCAATCCAACTTACCTTGAACAACTTCAAACTCTCGAGAACCACTGATAGGAACACCTCTAATTTTTGAGGTGGGGATGTTGGTGGGAGGAACAAAACAGTTTAACCTTCTTTTGAACCTACTCATATTTTGCAGGGTAAAATTTTATTCAGCATTTATTCAGTGACTCAGACAAAGACAAAGGTTTAATAGAAATGTGTTTATTTGTATGTTTGCGGTGCACTGTTTGAGTCACAGTTGATTAGTTGTCACCTCTCCTTTCTTCGGTGGCAGTTTCTGTTGGAGTAACAGGATGCGTCACATTGCTGGGCGTTGAGACAACATCCGGTGGGGTCGTCGCTGGTGGGGGTGTCACAGTAACATCTGTGCTTATTGTGTCTGGTTGAGGAGTCGTGGTCATAACCGTTGTGGTCTGATTGGTAATAAGGTCTTCCTCAGATGACTCCTCTGAACTCTCTGAAGATTCGCCAGACTCCCATGATTGATTGAACTCTGAGGAGGAGTCCTCAGAGGCTGAAGATTCAGCAGGCCTTTGATATCCATCCAGCGGAACCTGCCTCCAGTCATCATCAGTGACATCAGCATCCGGACGCTGCAGCCAGTCAATCTACAGACACAGAGATGTTACTGTATTTCCCCATCTTATTTCCTTTTTTGGCAATATCAGCATCGCCACCTATTGTGTCATGACAGGTGTAATTACTGATAACTATGAGGTTTTTTTGAAACTGAGGCTGAGATGGCCAACAGGACACATATTTAATTTTTGTAATAATGCTTCAAAATTAGTAGAACAAAATGACTCTGTTGTACTAAAAACAATTTAATGACAACTAATCCCATGGCGTTGATATCAATGTGATGTTAATTCTAGAAACTAATAAGCTTATAAATGTTTAAAGGTTTTGCAAATTGTACGTTATTTATTTCTGCTCTAGTGGGCAGAGTACCTTCATTTACTAGCAAAGTTTTATTCTGGAACATGTTTGTGTAAGACCTTACGAAACATTCTCTGACGGTCACATATTTTACGTCATATGTGGTTATAGCCATTTTACAACACTAATATTTCAACAAAACACTGCTGGGTGGAGATATTGACACACAGACTGTAATCTAGTCAGTCTTTTGGATGAATAAAAAACAAGTTGCGCTACACAGGCAGTGGCTGAGGCCACTGAATATATTATACTTTTTTTGCAGAAACCCACCTGTGGGGAGTGACGGAGATGGACGCTGATAATGTCTGAGATTGACAGGATATCTGTGTATTTTGTATTCAATTACTTTAAATGAGTGTAAACCAAATATTCAAGTTGTGTTGAACGAACACACATACATTAATACATTCAGATGGACTTAAGTACATAAGGAATTATTGTTGTTTGTTTTTCTTGTTGCTGTGTTCCTGTGGGTTTGGAACAGAGTATTCCCCACGACCTTCCAACCACAGCCTAAGAAACGCTTTTTGCCACATGCAAAGAGACACAGTTGACTGAATCAATGAAATTACTGAAGAGCTGCTACTCTTATAACCAAAAACAATAACAATAATAATAAATACATTATGAAACACAATAGATGATGTATGATGTATGATCTGCCATATTTAGTTAAAACAGCAATTGTCCGACGGTTTACTTTTACCTTTCTCATTTTTCTAATTTGTGATAAAGAATTTAAATTACGTATAAATATTCTTTGATAAGGGAAGAAGAATCTTCATTTGCAGTGAGATATCACTGTATTTATCCTCCAGGGATGATAAACTGAACACCTGTCCTAGTTCAATGTAAAATTGGCTTGTATTCATTTCCGTATCTCATTTCATTTTCCGTCATCTGAGTCGTACTTTCCCCATTTCTCCAATTGCTGTGCGTGCGCATTGGTCATGATTAGAGGAGGACAGCACGTTTTCCTGTCAAGTTTGCTTTTTATAAATCCCATGGATTCAGTGAATGCCCTCTATTAAGTGTACGCAGACTTATAAATGAGGCCCCAGGTCCTTCTCAGAGTCTTTCCGATCCTTATGTTTGTCCACTCCAGCCTGATATATTTGCGGTAACTAGATAATCAATGTAATGCAAAAAATGTGGTTGAAATACAGATGCAAAACATCCAGCCCAGAGTCATTTTTTATTTGTGAATAAGGTGCCTGCCATTGTTAGACCGTGCTGTAATTTGACAAGAAGTAGAACTAGATGATTAAAACTATATTATACTATATTATACTATCATAATTGTGACAGCAATACTCAGACTCTGTGCATTATCCAGAGACATGAATCTTATCACTTAGTGAAGATGGTGAGTCATGGAGAGATTAAATGTGCTTACTTCATAGATGCAATGCATATTGCTTGCACATCTTGCTTACTTCCTGTGATTTTGAAAATTATGTTTCACAATTCAGGTGTATACACACAAGATATTGCATCAATTAAAGTTCATATGTTGTAACTAAACTTTCAAGAGAGAATTACTGAAGTTAATGAATAATCCTTGTGTTCCACATCCAAACTCTGGTTCCACATCTTACCACTGGTATTGGAATTGTGTATAAATATATATTCAAAATTAAAGTACAATCCTAGAAAAAATAGTATAGTGTATTAATTAATGGACAAGTGTTATACCCAGGTTAATGTTCCTGATCTCAAAAGGGATGAACTTTATCAACTGATCTTTGTCATATTTATACCCGCGGTAGGCTACCTAATATACTACAAATAGTCACAATAAACATTAATAAATGGAATATTTAGAATCTTAACAACAAACCAGAATCAACCAGCACCAGAATGTGTCTCATACATTCATGATAAACATTCTGAATACGGTTAAAAGCTTTAGCTGTGAGAGAACGAGAAGAAGGGAGGAAGAATGATGGTGATTGAAGTACCGGCTTAGCGGAGGCTGCTGTCAGGAGGACGATGGTGAAGGCGACTGTCAGAAGCGCCATCTTTGTCTGACACTTTTCTGCAGGAGTGAAGGAGTGAAGACACAAAGATTATTTAACAGCTTTTATGTCTTCAGACTTAGATCAGTCCAACAGTCTTTTTTACATGTCTGAAAGTAATAAAAAAGTAAATCCACCTATTGACTCCAGGGCGTGCAGGACTCTGCTGCCAGAATTTTAACCAGAACTCAGAGATGTGACCACATAACACCTGTTTCAGCTGCTAAGTTCTCAGTATGTGTAAGGATCGATTTAAGATTTTACTGATTATTTTCTAAGGCTCTGCCAAGCCTCCTCGATCTCTGAATTTTTAGTACGGTACGCTCCAGTAGAACCTTGAGGTCGTCAGGCAGAGAGGTTTATCTGTTCCAGATGTACATCTGAAAACTAAGGGACAGAGAATTTGTAGTCACAACCCTACAGCTCTGGGTTGATCTGCCCAAGGATATCAGGTTATATGAGTCACTGATCTCTTTCACTGGAAAGAATTCCTGATTTTATTTGAATTTTTATTTGAATTTAATGTTCTATCTATTTTATATATATTTTCAAGATTCAAGATTAACTTTATTTTCATACACTCAATCTTTAGGACATTTAAACAGCAGAACACAATGAAGATGGATTTCAGCTCTACAAAAAATAGAATAAATCACAAGAAAGTAAACATGCAATAACAATAATATTAGAAAAAAGCAATCGTCCAAAATTTTCATGCTCTCATGCTCGTGCTCTAATAATCCGGGAAAAAAAGGTTCCTCACACCGTTAGTGCTTAGGCCCTAATAATAATAAAACATAGAGCACTGTGGCCTTATTGCTACTGCTCGGTTTTCAAAAATGATAACTAAACACCGACTTTTCACAACTCATTGTAATAAATTGAAAAAACTTACCTGTATTTTAAAGTTCCTGATAAGTTCTTGATTATGAACAAATCAGTAGGATTATGTCGAAGCAGTGATGTGATTCTGTGCAGTGAGCCGACTGACCTCCATTGGGTTCACTGCAGCTCATATATGCTGCATGGACATAGACTGTCTGAGGGTTGGGTAAGACCGGGTAGCCGGGGGCGAAAGGGGAGGGGTGGGTGGGAGAGGAAGTTTTATTCCATTTCATTAAATAGAAACCACACAGATAATGGACCTGCTGAATCAGTGGAATTTATTTGGAGTGATGAGTTGTGTTGTTACAGGCACAGATGTGTCTGTTAACAGCACACTTATTATTTTGAGCTTTATTTTCTTAAACCAGTGCAGCTGTTGAGTTTTCATGGTGTGGTCAGAATGCCAGGAACAATTTATGTACAATCCAATAAAATATCTCTCTTGTCGATGCCATCTCTGTGTTCTGGTGCCAGAGACGTGTTGAATCAGCTTTTGTTTCATGTTGGAACAAAAAGGATGTTTGTGGTTTTAATGGCTGCACCATTTTATTAACTGGAACTGTTTTAGTTGTCTGCAGCATTACTGCATGTTTCTCTGATATCAGCCTGACATTCTGGGTTTGATAGCTTTTGACTTTAATGGTTACATTTAGACTAAGAATTAGATCCATGTTTGGTTCCACTGCATGAATCTGAGAGGATATTAAGTGTCAACATGGTGAAACTAATGCTTTGGGAGGAGATTGATGGATGAACTTATAGAAAGTATTATTTACAATATGTGATTGTTAGTTGTTGTTGTTTTTTTAATACCACAACCTGTCCTCAGCATTACCAGTACTTTTGTGTAGATTCTCAACCATAAAGGTCACAATAACTCGCAAAGGTGGAGTCAGAAGAAACTGGATTTCTTTTTAAAGCTAAAGATGATTTGTAGATAATCTGAGGAATGAACTCAAAATAGCCCCACAACTCTCAGGTGTATTTGCAATACTTGGGTGTATAGACAGGTAAGAGTAACCTGAGAAACCTCTAATTTATAAGAGAAAAAAAAGTTATTAGAAAAAATGGCTGTGACATCATAATGCAGTAAGACCATGAGACAAATAAATTAATGAATTTCAGAAACTCTATGATAACTATTGCAAAAAATCTGATTAAAATAACACAAAATTCATGTTATTCTACACAGTTTTTGTTGGTAAGGACCAGGGGGACTCTCAACTTACCTACAAAGAGTTTGGTTGTGTCATGAAGGGCATCTAATGTAAAACCTATGCCAAATCTATATGTGGAACGCAAAACAGATGTCCAGGGATCGCGACTGGTATTGTGGACCTGCAGATTACCAAAGAAAAAGATGATTGAGAGGACAAGCCATGGTGAGGACAGCTATGAGCCGACGTGTCAAACTCTAGGCCGGCGGGCCACATCTGGCCCTTACAACAATTATATACTGCCCACGAGACAATATTTTATTTATGCTGGTATGCGGCACAAACACCAAAGATACTACATATCCCAGAATGCACAGCGATAACTGGCACATCAATCAATAGCGCCAGCGCTTTTCCCTGCTCTTCTGTTGTCAGTGTTAATCCTCCCTGAGATAAACATTTGCTAATTGTTAGAGCAGATGCTACGGAAGAGATATGGATGAGAAATATTCTTTAAAAACGATAAATATTGAATTAGATCTATTAATAAATAGATTGCATGTTTTATTAAAAGGCGAGGTGCGTTCACATCCTCCATCCATTCAACATGCGTCAGTGCTGCTGTGTTAATAACAAGAAAATACATGAAGTCGCTCACATTTAATGTGAAATACAACTGGAGGCTGTTCATGCACCGGACTGTTTTCTACTTTTACTCTTTTATTGTGACAGAGAATTGAAATGGCTGAATTGGTCAAGCCTTTTACCAAGGGACATTTAAAGTAAATTTTTGTTAATTTAATTGATTTAAGATGTAATTTGAAATGTAGTTTTCTGGCTGTTATTGATGCATGTGAATAAAAACTTTTCATTGAAAATGATTCTGTGAAACTATGCTGATAGTGTTACACAAAAATTAGTTATGCTGATCTATTTTTAATTTAATCTGTAACTTGAGTATTTTTCATTCTGTTGGTTTGTTCAGAATGAAAATTAATAAATAAAATAAGAATAAAATTTTCATAATAATTCAAATTAAAAATGGCTTGTTTGAGTCTATATCAAACTAACCAGGAAATCTACCAGAAATGCTGTGTACTCAGAGCCTCTTCCATCATGAAGAATCCCTCCAACCCCTCACATGGACTGTTTGTTCCCCTGCCATCAGGCAAAGGGCTGCGCAGAACCTGTACATCAATGTTCTATGGCAGCGTCTTCCCCCATGCCATTAGATTGCTGACCAGCCTGCGGCCATCCCCCACATAACCGATCCCCGACACATCCCATACAGTCACTACCTCCCCACACCGCTCATCTGTTGGACAATGGACTAATTAGCTACACAAGCCACTGTAAATTAACTAATTCAAAACTGTAAAAATAATAAATAAGTGATATCTGCAGATGAAGTTGATTTAATAATCAATCAACTGAGGTTACTTAATCTGCATATTATCCGCACATTATAGTCTTGTTCATCTATATAGTGTGTACCTGGTTGTTAGACAATAAAAGTTGAGTTAAAAAGAGTTTAACCATTGGCACGGAGAGGAACAGCCCAGGTTAGACATCCTGGAGACAAAGTAAAAGAAGCCAGATTGAGATGATTTAGACATGTGAGAAAGAGGGGTATTGGATATAAATAAGGGAAAACCATAGAGAAGGTTTTTGGATGTGGTGAGAGAGGAAATGCAGTTGGTTGGTGTGAGTAAGATACAGAGGACAGGGCAAGATAGATACAGATATTCCTCTGCGGCGAACCCTAAAGGGAAGCTGAGAAAAAAAAAAAGGGAAAATGGACCAGGACGATTCTCCATTTGGCTCCATTTATTCGATTAGTCTGAGATTCACATTGCTGCTCTGCAGGTGCACCTTGGAACACTTTCATGACACACCTACTGTATGTCCGGACATCATCACCTACATGGGCCTACCTGTTCTTGATGACTGGCTTGCAGACCTGAGTACATTTTATATCCGTACAGGTTCAGTGTTTTCTATTTTTTTTATTTCCCAGTTGAGAGTTAGAGATGGTGAAGAATAAGATTGACAAAATTAAAGTAAGATCAGATTTAATGGGAACAGGGTCCAGTCTTTGTTGCTTAGACCCCGGGAAGGTGGTTAGGTATTGAGCTTGATGTTGGAATGACTTCATGAAGGAGAACTTGTGATCAGAGGATTTAATTGGAGATAGTCAGGTGTTCCAAGGTTAAGACAAAAGAGAGCAGAAAGTGGGAGAAAATTTAAACTTTGTAAATGATTGTCTGGAGTAGAGGTATGGAACTGTAAGAAAATTGAAAAGATTTGGTGAAGCTTAACGGCAAGGGTAGAGAGCATAGGTAAGGAATAAACTGCCCTAAACTCGTTTCAATCCTACCTTAACAGACAGAACAAAATACATTTCCCTTGGAAGTGCAAGGTCCAGGAAGCACACTGTCACCTGTGGGGTCCCCGAGGGATCAGTCCTTGGCCCGATTCTATTCATACTGTACATGGTTCCCCTTGGCCATGTCATCCGCTATGGACTCTCATTTCATTGCTACGCTGATGAAACGCAAATTCATATGAAAACTGACACATGTTCCTCTGCAGCTTCTCCATCTTCATCATCATCATCATCCCCCTGTCAACTCCGCGCCTGTCTGGAGGAGATAAAGGTTTGGATGAAACAGAACTTTTAGCTCGGAAACCGAAGCAAATTTAATTGGCACCCCACTTCAGACCCAGTCATCCTCAATAACCAGCATTACCTTCTACGGTCACACCATTCCCCTCTCCTCATCACCAGCTGGTAGTCACCAGTCATGGCTGTAAGATTCACATTTGCAAGAGCTCCTTTCACCATCTCAGAAATATTTCCAAACTCCGTTCTTCGCTTACCTTAAGGGAGGCTGAAAGCTGGTCCACGCGTTTGTCTCCTCCAAACTTGATTACTGTAATGCACTTCTCATAAGGACACCTTATAAAAGTCTTCAAAGACTTCAGTATGCAAGGACCCTGATGAGAGTGCGTAAACACGAACACATCACCCCCGTTCTTCATTCCCTTCATTGGCTTTCCGCCTCCACTAGGATTCCCTCCTCACTCACCAGTGCATCCATCTCAATGCACCCCCCTTCCTGAAAGAACTACTCACCCCACTTACCTCAACACGATCCCTCCTTTCTACACACTCAAAGCGCCTCCTCCTCCCCCGTACTAAGCTCAGCACAGTGGGTGATCAGGAATTCTGTTCTGCTGCCTCTCGTCTGTGTAATACCCTCCCTAACCCTCTGAGGGCTTCACAGACGACTGAGACTTTTTGAAAAAGGACTTAAAAACTTTCCTTTTTAGCAGAAGCTTTTTGCTCATCTTTTTACATTATTATTATTTTATTTTTTAATTTATGCTTTTATCTGCTTTTACCTTGTAGAACTTTGAGATTTTATCCAAATGTAAAGTTCGTTCAAAATATTATTACAATATATAATATTATTATTATTTATTATTAATAATATATTTTACTCATAGAGCTCTTTTCAGAATACTCCAAGATGCTTAAAAGGTGCTTAACAGGTGCAGAATAAAAGGAAAACAACAGGAAAGTTCTTCCTCTCCCAGTTTCCTGCCACTGTTCATTTTAACTTCCCCCTTCTTATGCTTGTTTTTGCTCTTTTGGTAATTGCTGATGTTAGGCCTGCTGCAACTTCCTGTTACTGTGACTGATCAAAATGTCCAAACTAGGTGTGAGTGTGGGTGAGGAATTGGAGACATGGCCCAACAGAAGGTTACACATAACAGTCAGTGGAATTTTACATTAGAATCAGACGTGTGACAGTGTGTGTGTTTGAGACAGCACTGTGTTACTTCATCTCTCTAATGTTCCACTTTCATCACACGCTCTCTTTTTTACTCAGAAATATAACCCAAGCTCCTCAGAATCAATCTAAACAAGGTGAATCATGAAGGGTTTTAAGTTTGGGATACAAATATCTATAATGTTTCTGATTGTGAGACCTGGATTCACAGGTAAACTGCGAAATTAACCTGGAAAACAAGCCTACATGAACAGATGTGCTTATTCAGTCAGTGATAGTATCAAATGGTCTATCCACATAATTTCTGATTAATAAGCAAACGTAGTGATAAATCTATTGTGATTCGTCGCTGTGAAAAAAAAGTGTGCAGACGCATCCTCTAAATTTTTGTTATGCTGGGACATAAATTATATAATTTTAGCCTGATTTGAAAGCAATTGTTTACCACAAATTCTCTGTTTCAGGGCCAAAATACAGAGGCAATGACCAGGGTCGCCCAAAGCCTAATTGGTGCCCTAGGGGGAATTTAGTTATGGTTAACCTACCAAACTCCCGTGGCTATATGTATGTTTATAGGTATGTGCACGTACATATGCATGTAAATTGGAGAACACAAAAAGATATAATATGTGTTACAAGAACAAATGAATAAATTAATCAAATAAATCCGAAACAAATACTTCTGAGTCACAAAAAAACTAAATGTTAGAGTTAAAACATTTTTTAACCTATAATAAAAACTTCATAATGCAAAACGAATTATAAAAATAATAGCAGACAGTCCATCGACATAAGTAACTGACTTGAGTTTGAGTTACTTCAACCTCAAATGAATAAATTATGGTAACAAACAATTAAATAACAGAATATATAGTGCATTTACTCTATAAAAAAAATAAGATAAAAATATATTCATATACAATCCGGCTAGGGTTTTTTCTATTTTCACTTTTGATAATGATCCATTATTTATTATTTTTTATATATATAACAAAAACATTGTTATTATTTTTAAAATAATTAATTTAAAGTATCATCATCATTATCAAAAACAATTCTAATAATAAAATAATAATAATATTAGTAATAATATAATACATATTATTTCTAATGTAAATGGACTGTACTTATACAGTGCTTTTCTAGTCTGCTCGACCACTAAAAGTGCTTTTACATCACCAGTCAGCATTCACCCATTCACACAGTGATGATAGAGACTGCCATACAAGGTGCTACATGCATCCTCAGGAGCAGTAACCATTCACGCCATCATTCACATACAAATGGAACAGCCAAGGGGAGCAACCTGGTGTTCAGTATCTTGCTCAATGACACTTCGACATGTGGATCGTAGTGGCCAGGGTTTGAACCATGGACCCGTCAGATAAGTGGACAACCGCTATACTAACAGAGCCACCATGCCCAATTGTTTATGACTATTCACTGATAGAGTAATTTGTAATGAATGAAAACATTTAAAACCCAGTTATAGAAAATATCCAAAATATCCAAAATATCCCAAATACTCAAAATATCCAAAATATCCAAATATTCAAATATCCAAATATCCAAATATCCAAATATCCAAAATATCCAAAATATCTTAAATATGAATTGATGTTCGACCATAAATTCGAACTTTGCTGACCACTAATTCTTCAGTTTACTTCATGTACATCAGACAGGAATGCAGAGAGCAGAAAAAACTGTTAATAGACAGTATGTGTGCGTGGGGGGCACTTCAAACACACATACCCCTACGCAAGCGCATATTCTGCGTATAGGAGGGAACATTGGCAATGACTGGCAATCCGGTTTTGAAGTTTGACATAACAGTGATGAATCGTCTGTGAAACCACCAGTAGTTTTCTCTTTTTTGTCTTTCCCTCCCAACCTGTTTTGAAGATGACCAACATGATGGCACAGTGAACACAAACATGATTAGTGAGTAGAACCAGTTATGTCACCAACATTTGTTGAAATGGGGAACCAATGACTCTCAAGTTGTATTTGAGAAACAAATCTATTATCCAGAAACACAAATCTATTATTGTTAGTTTTTATATTTCTTTGAACATAGAGCCATTCACACAACAGATTCCTTCTGTAGCCATGACTGACTTCCCACCTCATTGAAGACACAAAACTTGATATGAGTGAATGGGCAGGCTCAACCTTGTAGTGTTGTCAGTTTTCCTATGATTGATCAGACAGGTGAATCTGGAAAGACCTTCATGGAAGACAAAAATATTGTCTGTCTGAACCAACCAATTTCTGTAATTAGATCCACCACGTGTCACAACAAGACACCAAGCTGAACTGAGATACGAAAAATGTGTATGTCCATTTGTCCATATGTCCATGCCGGTTTCAACTGTTAATTAAATCAGTTCATATCATTACACACTTATAGGAGTATCAGCACCTCATGATAACCCTCTTATAGTGATCCAGTAGATCTGCATCATGACGATTACTCTAACTATCTAAACTATGGTTAATCACACACAGAAAAACCATTAATCGCCATCATCGTCATAACTGCAGGCACACTGCTTTTCTCAAAGTCTGAGACATGAAATCAATTCCTACTGTTGACACAGTACACCTCACATTTCCCTCCCTCAGAACTATCTGTTGTGTTTCAGTAATGACGTTGGACCAAACAAGTAACTATTCAAGCCAGGTCTTGACCACTGGTAGAAAAATAACCATCACTTACTTTCCCAGTAACCCATTCCTTTTTCTGTTCTTATTAAGTAAGACCAATTATTTTAATGCATGCCGTCTGCAGAGGGTATGTACAGTGAAAACAAGAAGCCTACTGAGCATCTATTCCAAGTGTCATCCTCAAGGAAATCCCCAGCAAAAATTCCTAAATTTGATTGAACAAAACATCTGCTAAATTTCAGCTTCAGAAAGCTGACTCTTTTGGATTTTAAACATCTTAAACCCAAAAGCCCCAAAAGTTGCCTTCTGAATTCCCAATTCCCAATTCTTGCTATTCATTATTTACAGTGCACAATGGTAGGTCTTAATAAAGACCTATTTTTAAGTCATAGTCAAAGATTGTAGTACTTGCATGTAGCAAAATCCTATTTTTGGTGCATATTGGGTTCTCTGGTTATCAAACTATATTACAGATGAAGAATGCTTCTGGTCCTATCTCAAAAAACTAGATCAACATGTACTTTGTGGTATTTTCTATCACATTTAATGCAGTAGTTATAAAAGAGTTCTAAAATTCATTGATCGTTTTGTTTGTTTTACTGTAATATAATGATGCTCTGTTATTTTTCATGTTCCGGCAAAACTTTACTTAACAAAAAGGTCACAATCAAGTGTCCTTCTAGTGCCGGTCCCAAGCCTGGATAAATGGGTACTGTGCCTCAGGAAGGGCATCTGGCATAAAACCTGTGCCAGATCAATATACGGACCACAAAACTAATTCCAAACTTGATTGGTCAGGGCCTGGTTGAACAAAAACCATGGCTTACTGTAAGCCAGCAGCGTATCAACCTATGGATGGAAACATGATCCACCGTGGTGACACTGAAAGGGAACAGCTGAAAGACAAAGAAGAAGAAACTTAACTTAGTATAACCAATGAAAGAAGGAGTGAATGTAAATGAATGTGGAAGGATTTTAATAACAATTTTTCTTAGTTTTCTTTTGGTTAATCTGTTTCATGTACTTTTTTAGCTCCACAAACCATCAGGTACTTGATATAACGAGCGGGAACTTCAGTTAATAGTAGTGGGCAGATACACTCGAATGAAGATTTTCTTTCATTCAATCATTCATTCACGACTCTTAACTGCTTATCATGTTAAGGGTTGTGGGGGCTGGAGCCTATACCAGCTGACATTGGGCTAAGAAGCAGGGTACATTCTGGACATCCAATTCACCTATATTGCACGTGTTTGGAATGAAGACATGGTTAAAATAACATAGTCAATATAGTAATCCAGAAGTCGGTCATCTTCATACCTGACTGACCGACTGAGTTTAAGCTGCAGCACTGAGGAACAACTGTGACATCCAATAAACTTCTTGTTTTATAGGTGAGGTAACTTCTTTTTACACCACTATCTCCAGCCACATGCATTTATTCCTCTCAGCTGTCTTCATTGTGTTGAAATGCCGAAAATCTGTGTGAGTAGTGACATCTACTGTTGATGAGGGTCACATGCACAGTATCTGCACCTTCAAGTGACCGTTCACCAGAAATACCTCATACTGTTAACATTACAAAAAAGATGGAACAAACACGTTTAACATTATATTTTCTGACTTGGAGTGTTATTATGATGTTATCCAATGCAACAGACTGCGAACAACACACCAACCGACAATAATATTATAAACACTGACAGGTGAATTCAGAATGATATTGATTATGTGGTTACTTTATTAACTTGTCAGCAGGTGGGACATTATGGCAGCAGGTGAACATTTTGTCCTAACGTTCATGTTGGAAGCAGGACAAATAGAAAAGTATGAGGATCTGTAGTTCTTTGACATGGAGCAGGGAGGGTATTTCGGAAAGCAGGTGTAATGGAAACTCTGAGTTAGTCAAGCCTGATTTGAGGGAAACTTTGATTTTCCATTCCAGAAAGCGGGATAAGTTAAGCTTTGAGTCTGTTACCATGGTAAATTACAATGTTAAATTAACCTGCTTACTGGCAGGTTTACTTTATAGAAGCCATATTTTGTTTCTGACTCCTCTTCCTTCTGAACCTCATGCAGAGCTGGCCAATGTCCGTCTCTGAATTATCACGTTAATAGATTCCTGATGGTAGGACTGAGAGACCCAGTTTGTCTTTGCTTTCATTCTGTCATTTATCTGAATGACATTCTGCAGCCATTATTTTTAAGACAGAAGCCCCTTCTACAACATTTGTGAATATTTGATATTAGAGCTACTCAAAAAAGAGCCACTGACTGATACTATAAATATATTTACATCCAAAGTGAGATATTATCATGAATCTATCTGCCATCCATCAAATTTATTTGCGATGGCAGCAGTACCGTTTAAGTGACGCAGCAATCTCTGGTTCATTCCACGTGGGCGGCGGAATTCCGAAGGGTTCCCAAATGAAATATGAAATTCATCCAGCGAGCGCCTACCCAGGATTAACTTTGTTTCTGTACTTCATTTTCAACTGCTCTAACCTGGGCTCAATGCCCATCAATAAAAATAAAAATCTGTTCAATGTCATTTCACCACCTTTTCACACAGTATATTCAGAGAAAATGTTGGGAAACTAATAGATACATTCATCCTGGAAGCAATTAACTTCCACACCAGTTTTCTCTGAAGAGGTCGCATTTCTCTTTTTTCATAAACCGACGAGCGTATTCAAACTTCCTGCTCAAATGGCATGAATTATAGCGACCATACCTCAATGATTGTAATGGTGAATCACGGTTTATGAGCTCCATTGATGATGCTATTTGATCGACTGTGCATGATTTTAACTCAGAGTTAACCAACTCAACAAAATTGATTGAACCGACTTAGACTAATGGTTCTGAAACCGTAAATCCCCAGTTTCTCATCTCAGGTCTCATCCTGTCAAGACAGAGCTCAGGGACTGACTCAGAGTTTGTTAAGCCTGCTATTTGTATTCCCCCCAGTTTCTCTGCAAAGTTAGTTCCTACCTATGTTAGAGTAGTCTCGTCAAAGTCTGAATCCATTGAGATGCTTTGGTTGGACCTGGAAAGATCAGTAGATGCTCCAAACCCTCCAATGTGGCTGCACTAGTACAGCTCTGTAACAAAGAGTGGGCCAAAAGTCCCCCAAAGTGATGCCATAGACTGAGAGAGGTTTGGTTGCAGTAATGCTGCTCAAGATGCAACAATTATAGATATTCTGTTCAGGGGTGATTATTTTAATTGGAGAACCTTTTGCCTGATAAATCAAATTGGGAATGAAAAAAGAAATTAAACTATAATCAGTGAATATTCAGAAAGTGGAACCAAACATTCGTCCTGGGTATATCGTGTGAACAACAGAGCAGTTTAGCAGTATCCGTTCTGTTTCTGGATGTGGTGTCCGTTTACGTGCTAGTATGGTTATGGTTTTCATGGGAGGATTTGAATACAGAGCTATAATTAATTGCCCCTCAGAATGTTTCCTGTGTGTGTGTTTTTTTTTTGTCTTTTAACTTTTTTTTATTCACCTTCTATCAGTAAACAAATACATTGTGTCCAGCGTCACTACTTCATCATGGCATTTTGATTGGCTGGAAAGATGTGAGATGAGAGGAGCCGGAAAGACAGCCGCTAAACAGCCGCTGGGTGCAATTGAATTACAATACAGATTTTCCACATCATAGATCGTACACTGTAAAGAGGGTATAATTATCGTACAAACTCAATAATTATCGCACGTCTGGCGAGACTGATGGACCATTACACTGGTATCATGGTTTTTTCACCTTGAACCTCCCTCCAGTGGGGATGAGCTGAAACTCAGCGTACAAAGGCTGCAAGTTGTTGTTTAAAATTTGAATGGCTATCTACAGGGATGAAACACCGTCTGCTCTGGATGATGCATATTCTAGTAAAATGCAGATCACCTGTTTCCATCCATAAGGCGGTACCCTGCTGGCTGACTTTAACAGTGACAGTATTTATTGAACAAGGCACCAAGTTATCCGTTTGAAAAGCAGATTTCTGTTCCACATAAGGATTTGTTATAGTTTTTATTTATGTTTCTTGTGACCCATTCGTTGCTTGGGAAAGTAAAAAAAATATTGCTGTAATGTCATAAAAAAAAGGGAATTCACAATATGAGACAATTATCTAAATTGTCAGGCTGGCACCACAGTTAGGATCCACAAGCACGACTAATACAACGTCTGGTGAATAATGTCTTTACTAGTAAAGGCAGGCAAACAATAACCAACGGAGC
>VRLP01005326.1:0-38079 GCA_009660295.1 Lophius piscatorius | reverse complement strand
TTAAATGTGTCAGTCGTCTGTGGAGCCCTGAGATGGTCAGGGAGGGCATTCCACAGACGAGGGGCAGCAGAACAGAAGGCCCGATCACCCATGGTGCTGAGCTGAGTCCGGGGAAGGAGGAGGCGGTATGAGTGGGTAGAACGGAGGGATCGTGTTGAGGTCAGTGGGGTGAGTAGTTCTTTTAGGTAGAAGGGTGCGTTACCATGGATACACTGGTGAGTGAGGAGAGAGATGGAGAGATAGACAGAGAGATACATACAGATATATGTAGAGATAGATAGAGAAGCACATAGAGATATATGTAGTGATAGATAGAGAAGTACATAGAGATATATGTAGAGATAGATAGAGAAGTACATACAGATATATGTAGAGATAGATAGAGAAGTACATACAGATATATGTAGAGATAGAGAAGTACATACAGATATATGTAGAGATAGATAGAGAAGTACATATAGATATATGTAGAGATAGATAGAGAAGTACATATAGATATATGTAGAGATAGAGAGGTACATACAGATATATGTAGAGATAGATAGAGAAGTACATATAGATATATGTAGAGATAGATAGAGAAGTACATACAGATATATGTAGAGATAGATAGAGAAGTACATATAGATATATGTAGTGATAGATAGAGAAGTACATAGAGATATATGTAGAGATAGATAGAGAAGTACATATAGATATATGTAGAGATAGAGAAGTACATAGAGATATATGTAGAGATAGATAGAGAAGTACATATAGATATATGTAGAGATAGATAGAGAAGTACATAGAGATATATGTAGAGATAGATAGAGAAGTACATATAGATAGATGTAGAGATAGATAGTTAGATACATAGAGAAAGATAGAGAGAGAGGTAGGGAGAGGTGCATAGAGGGATGGAGAGACGGCTAGATTAATGCCCATTGCTGTAAAACATCAAACAAAACATAACGTGTGTGAGTGGCAGTAAGAATGACAAGTAAATATAAAAATACCTACATATTTGAATATAAAGGTATAAATACGAGACAGACTTAAGGAGAAGTCGGGTCTCCATATGCACTCACGACCTGGACCTGGACTCTAAACATAAGCCCTTACTGAGGTCAGTGGTGGTCCGAGATGCTTTTAGCGACAGAAATATAATCAGATTGAATAAAGTCGATGAGAATGAGTTCAGTCGGCAGCGGCAGACGTCCCTGTGTTCCTCCTCTTTCCTCTGTGCCCGTCTGTCTTCTCTCTTAACCCCACCTTCAGTCGATTCTTCCTCTTCTCCCAACACGGCTTTTACTTTCCCGCTTCTCTTCTTTATCTCATTTTCCTCCTGTGCTATCATCTGTCTCCATCTGTTCCTGCCTCCCCCCTCCTCTCTTGTCCTGTCACTGCCGTCTGTTGCCATTACTCTCCCGCTCTAACTACATCACCGCTCCTGACAGCCGTCCCCAGATAATGACCCGCCTCATCAGACCAGCATCTCTGCCCTCCGCCGTCAAGGTCAGGTTTCAGGCCCACCGTGTTCTGATCCTAAAACCCAGCCTCAGAACGGACTGAGACTGGAGATTGGGTTTGTCACGGCCTCTGAAGAGGGCATCAATATCAAATCATCTCAGTCACACCTGGCCCGACAGGCTGGAGCCCATCAGATGAAGTTTGCATCGTAACTTAAGCTGCAGAGTTACTTGAATCTGTCAGGCATCAAGTGTCCGATTCGTCCGGATTTAACATCTGCTGCAAACCGTCCCCACTACTCTTACACTGAATATCATTTAACGCCCCGGGTTTGCTCCATTTGTCGACGGCTGGAGAAGCTCTTCTCTGGCACATTGGTTAAAATCTCTAACAGGATTATGAATGAACTTCCTCTCAAAACTGTGATGGAGGCCGTTTATTCGTTCCAACCTGACCTCGTTTGGTTTGTGAATATAATCGTTCTTTATTGGAGATTCTTCTATCGCTTTATGAAAATGTTTTGTGTCCTCGTTCTTGTATTATTTCTGACAAACGGTTTCCGTATTACTCCATCTCTACATGTATTTTGTGTTTCCACAGGTTGTTTTATGTTAAGAACCAATGAAAAAAATGTTTAGTACTAAATGAAATAAATAAATAGAAAAATCCAGGATGGATGAAATTTTGCAATGTCATGAGCAAAGTCTGTATATCCGAGGCAAAGTCCCCAATCCCCTGCGTTTTACAAGTAATCCCCCTGACTAAACTCTTTGAATAAGATGTGAAGTTTTAGAAGTTCCAAGCGCTGAAGTTCTCATAGAAAAAAAAGGACCCCCTAGTGGGTAAAATATGAACTATCAGAATAAAATGTATAGATCTCCTCCAGTCGATTCATAGTCACCAAATCTGGACTAAATCGGACTCACAATTAGAAAGTTATATCAGAAAAACATTGTTTTTTTGTGAAAAAGCTTCCCCTAGTGAGTAAAGTAAGAATCATTGGAGTAAAGTATGATAAATATAAGATAGTCCTCCTCGAGTCGCTTCATATGCATCAAATTTGGACTAAATCGAACCAACGCTGAGTTCAGCGTTCAAGCTCTAGTATTGAAAATATACACTTGACTTTCTAAAATGATTCTAGTTCTTCCTTGCACTATGGTCTATGTGAGTGTAAAATTCTAAAATGACCCATTGAATGGTTTTTGAGTTATCGCTCAAACATTTTGGTTCTGCGGCGGCCGCAGACACGACAAATGATGATTCCGTTATATCCCTGAGTTTTCGAGGTATGATAATAGTACAATACTTTATCCTATTATTTGTCTTCATATAACCTAAAGCTGAAAACAGAGAACTGCCCACCCACCTGCTGGTATGGAGAGTTATTTCCTCTCACACAGCTGCAGATAGTCGGTGTGATTTGGCAAATAGACTAGAAATTGCATTGTGCGTTAACCTTGTTACAAATGAGGAAACTTAAGACTCACAGCTAACACTGTTGTGTCCATTTGGTGCATTTATGGTTTAAAAGCACTCAATTATTACTTGGAAATGTGGGGTGGCATCACATTTCCTCTCAGCCGAGTGACCTGAGCGCAACCCTTTGAATTATGGTCGATATAAATAAACTCAATTAACTAAAATAGCATCTTCTAAGTGCACAAAGGCGGCTCTCTCAGCAACGGCGTAACATCTCGTTGCTTGTGTCACTGTGACATGATCACAAATGCTATCACGTCTCCTTGTCAGCGCCGTGCGTGCTGATGACTGATGATGTCATAGCCTGCTAATGGCCTGTATTACTATCAGCAGCAGAGCCCCTCCATTAGTGTAATGGTGCTGATAATGATGATGATGGTTTCAGCACAGAGCTGTCTGCAGCGGCGGCAGCAGCAGTAAATGATGTTCCTTCAGCACCGGGGGGGGGGAGGGGGGTTGAGGCTTAATCCTATTCCCTGCAGGAAGCTTTTACCCATAACCCATCAGGGATTAGTAGTGCAACACCTTCACCTGGACACATACGGTGGATTTTCACATTTATTGATTCCAGCTGATTCGTGCATTTTTCTCCAGAGAGACCGAAAATACTCCAAAGGAGGATGGAGACTTTATTTTTCCACCGATGGAAAATCCTCAGAAATCTAATATCTAAAAACCAAAGCCCTTCTAACCCGCAGATGCGGCAGTCATACAACTCAAATGATAGAATTGAACCAACAGTCTTGCTTTTAATGTTACAGCTAAAAGTTGACCGTGACCTTATGTGAGCCAAGTTTACCCCCCACCACCAAAAATTCAAACTGTGCTCAAAATGAGCAGCTGGGCGATCTGAATGCGGCACAAATACAGCGCCATCAAAACCCTGGGGTGAAATGAAAGTGAGGGCCAGGAAACAGTGGTGCTGCTGTGCCAGGTGTTTTGCGGGTGATGTTGTAGAGTTTTGACGTTGATCAACTGACCTCGATTTTTCCACTGAAATGCGACAATACAGCGATTTGACGTTACTCCGGTACGACTATTTAGGGTACCACGCTGTATTTTTCTTTTGCTGTGGGTTTAGACAGGAGAGAGAAATGCATGCAGTTCATATTTATAGTGATGAATCCCATTAATTATAAAAGATCCAAAAGAGAGTCCTCAAATTGTACACCTGAATGAAAGTAACCTTACAAAACCCTCATCTAGAGAGCGAGCCTCGAGAGAAGCCCCCATCAGCCAGCTGGCACTCTGAGTCTCAAACACTAACAGACCAGACAGAAACCTCTCGGGCTAAACCAAATTACAGGCATCCCAGAGTTATGAACGTCCAAATTACATATAAGTCCACCTTACAAATGGACTGCCTTGGACTGAACCCAGACGTAGTGGCCGACACAAAACGTCTTTTACTAGGAGCGCCTAAAAAACATACGAACCTAGCTGGCGGCCAGACAAATTCACGAATCATCACACGAACTACCAGGGGCATGAGTTACCGGTTGGACTACCAGGGGCATGTTTGTCGGAGGGCGAGGAACCCAGGAGAGGTTGCTTCGGTACGAGTGCACGGGTCCCTCCAGGTAACTCCAGGTGTATGATGTCATCATGTTACTTTACAAAATCAAGTGTTCACCTTTAACCTTCTTTTCCTTTCTTTTTTTTTACCTTTTTGTATTTACACTATTTAAAGAACTGTTTCTTTAATCTGCTTTACATTAGGCTCTACAGTATGAACCATATGTTCATGGTTAATTAGAGTATTGCTGTTTTTATTATGTTTATGTTATGTTTAAGTATCTTATATGCACCAAAAATAAATACTATGTCTAGACAAACATTTGACTAAGTGACTTGCATACAAATACAACTTAAGAGCAGACAGGACAGTAACCCATTTACTGCCTGTATGGAAAAACTAAAATATAACTCCTGGATTTGGACAGAATCAAACCTAAAAACTGAGACATCAGGAATGTAATTTGGACCTCAGCAGAGAATTTTCAGTGGCAGACTACCTGACCGCTGTAAGAAGTCTCAAACAAAGGGAAACCTTGAACATGAACAGACTCTGGGAACACAGCGTCGCCTTGGAGAAAGGCTGCAGCAGGAACACCTGGATCCCCAGAGAAGACAGACTGAGCACCTACAGCTCTCAGCAGGAGGAGGAAACTGAGACGTTGTTTTTAACCAGATACTAATACGCCCGTCACAATTAATACATAATCCACTCTTCATCTTCATAATCATTAAAATTGTTTCAATTCATGTCATTCATTTCAAAATACAGGATGACCAACAAACATTTCAATCATTTTTATGCCCTTTTTCACTTTTTGATGCTTGACAGCCACCAACTGTTAAACTCTGGAGCGCCCGAGCCAAACAGAACAGCGCCGGTTGTGGTTTTGGTTGTGCGGCCAAATGAGCTTTCGGGCGAGGATATAAAGGTGACAGAATCAGATCGATTAAATCTCCGACATATTAATTCATGTTTGCTTTGATACAATTGTTTTTACATTCTACTAGAGCTGTATTTAAAAACATCTTAAAACAACATCATGCGTGCAGTATATTAATGTTTGGTGTCCAGTGTACAGAACATGGGTGTAGCCTTGGTCTGGAGGAGGAACCATCTCTCCGCCCTCCTGTCCCAATGTACGAATCTCTCTATAATATTTATAACCTCGGCGCTTTAAGCTGCCTTGGGGCTCTGATCCCTCGCTTTCCTTCGCTTGCTTGGATCCCGGGGACGACGCCGCAGGCGGTTCCTACCTGCTGGATGCAGGGGGCTATGGGAACCTAAGGACTCTGGAACTCCTCCTCTGCATCTCAACAGACTGAATCTCTGCCTGCTGTGCATAAAACTCTCTCTGTCCATAGTTTGAACAGCTATGAAGTGTCTTATGCCTTTACGCACTCTTAGAATTTCTAATCACATTTGTGTAATCACATTTCACATAACATGCTTCCCTGGTCCGGGTCGTGTGGGCCCGCTCTGTGTCCTTGTCCTGGCTTTTACTTGATCACGTTACTCCCCCCACCCCACCTCACATGGGCTTTATAGGTTACGTTTAAAGACATCAATGTTGACAGCTCCTCATAGGTTCCTCTGGGAGATTTTCGCAACAGTTTGTAGCACCACCAGAACTTCTAGTTCTGCTCTGTGGAACAGTAAAGATCTCAAGAACCTTACTGGCTCAAAAACATGCAGAAGCGTGTCTGAGGGATATTCTGGTGTGATGCCATGCAGTGCCTTTTAAACAAAACAAATCATGTTAAACAAATATGAGACTAATGGATAACCATAGCAGAGACTTAAAAACAAACCATGGACCCAACTCCTCAAGTTCTCCTCAAGTTCTCCTCAAGTTAGTGACGGTTGCTTCTTCGGGCTGATGCCCATCCTTCCATCAAATTTAGCAATCCGTCAATTTGTTTAAGTGTAATTGACAATCAAAAATAAAAATTCTGGAACCCACCCCTTTACTTCCTACCTACTCCTACATGCGGTGACTTCTTCCTCACCACATGAACAACCTTTCTAAAAATTTTATGAAAAATCATAGTAGAAAAAGCTCTTAAGTCATGAGGATTTAGTCAATAAAAGCACACAATATGAGCTCTGACTCCTCCCACTCCAGCTCCCCCCTGAACAAACACACTCACACACACTCACAAACACACCGTCTATGTTTATATGTATACATATATTTCTACAACGTACAGCCATTTCTTTTTGCATAGCAGGCTAAAGGATGATATTCCAGTCCTCCCTCTCCCCAGCAACAATCTCCAGCTCATCCTGGGGGTTCCCAAGGTGTTCCCAGGCCAGATGAGATATATAGTGCACGTCCAGCTGGACGTGCCTGAAAAACTTCCAGATGGAGGAGTCCCGGAGGAATCCTAGTCAGATGCCCGAACCACCTCAACTGGATCCTTTTGACACGACAGAGCAGCAGCTCTTACTTAGAGCTCAGAGGTAAGAGCTCCTCACCTTATCTCTAAGGATGAGCCCAGCCACCCTACAACCGAAGCTCTCTTCTGCCTCTTGTATCCTTGACCTCATTCTTTCGGTCGCTCCTTGAACTCATGACCAGAAGTGAGGGTTGGAATATAGTTGGACCGATTAAATGAGAGCTTTGCCTGACGACCCAGCTCTTTCTTCGACACAACAGACCAACACAACAGCGGTATCACTACTGATGCTGCAACTCACGGTCCATTTTCCCAAACCACGATATGAAAAAAACAAAGTACTTTAACTCCTTTGCTTGAGGCAGTAACTCTCCTCCAACCCAAAGGGGACAGCCCAGCATTTTTCCTGCAGGGAACCAACGTCTCAGACTTGGATGTGCTGAATGTCGTACCAGCCGCTTCACGCTCGGCTATAAACCCGCTCCAGTACCACTTACTCCTCTATATTTGATTTTAAACTGTGTTTCATCATCCCACGGGTCAATGGCAATAAAGTTCAATCTAATCCGATCTAATGGTTTCTCCAGAGATTGACTGTTGGACCAAAAAACAATCAAACCGCTTTAGGCGGAACTCACACAAAGAGCCACATTCTGCAGGTTATATTTATGAGCTTTATTTTCCATATCACGCTCTGCAAACAGGATCACCTGTTTCCATGTACCAGTGTAAAAACAATACTAAGAAATAAACATCTGCCTCAAAACCAAACCAAACCAGATCCCACCTAAAATGTGATTAAAAATTAGATGCAGTGTGTTTCAATGTGGTCAAAAGAAAATATCCCTCCAGAGCTCATCCCACGCCGCGAACAGGTGAGGGCCATTACCTCGAACAAATAATCTTTGTTTACACACATGCAACCTGTGTGCGTGTGTTTTTGCTGTGGTCCAGCCAAAGCTCAGTCAGGAAGACTATCCCCTTGCACACTCGACCAGAGTCACTTCTCCTACCATTCTTTCATTCACACCTTTCACACACTCGGTCTGAAGTACCCGCTTCATGTCCGGACCATCGTTAGACAGCAGCTCTTCTCATCAGTCGGCCACATCTATTCAATAACACGGTCAATTACACAATGTTATTCGTCTTTTTAAATATGACTCCATTACCCTCCACCTACCCTCCATCATTCATCAGTCTCAGCAGAGTCATCAGCAGCCACCACCAGAGTCCAGACTCCAAAGGGTGGGATAAACCCGCTCCTGCTCAGGGCGAGTACCCTCCAATCCCAAACTCCCTACGGAGTTAGAAGACCACAGACTATCATAGCTGTTGAAGTAAACATTAAATGAAATGGCATGTAGTGAGTGTAAACAAACCAAGTGCATGAATCCGGATCAGACCTTCATATGAGGCTCCTTTGTTATCTTTCTTCTTTCTGCAATCCTTTCTCTCAAGAATCCCAATGATGATGATGAATAACCACCTTTGTGGAGGTGATCATCTTCATTATCAGGACAGATTGATGCTAACCCACTGCTAGCTAAACAGCATCATAACTTTCATTTAGAAATCAAAAAAATGGAGCACTTAATTGAATTTCCAATTGCAGACTCGATGCTTGTTTGAAACAACTTAGGCCGGAGTTTTCTTTTAAAGGTTAAAAACATGATAGGATCCATTCTCCACAGGAAGTCCTACAAGGCGTCTCACTGATGGCTGTCACCAGGATGAGTGGCCTCATAAAACCAAGTGCCAACAGGGGCCGCGCTGATTTGTGATGAGCCACATCGATCTAAGCCGTCCGCACACACAACTAGAATTGATAGCGCTATAACCACATTTCTATCCGATTCAAGCTGAGTGTGTCTAAGTTTAGCCGGAGCCCGCAGCTAAAAGGGTGATTCATGCCGTCGGTGGCTGGAGGAGACGCCCCACGGTTCATTACTGCTGGGATGGCAGCCATTACTGAGACTGCAGTTTAATATATGAAACGCACACATACACTAGATCAGCAAAGATAAAGTGGATTTTAGGCAAATGTTGAGTTACAGTTACAATAAAATATTTTTTTATAGATATGCCCTTTAACCCTTTAAATACGAAATTATGAGATGTAGGTTTTGTAGAATTCAAGGGCAGAATTGTTAACTGCTCATTTAAAAAATGAAAGTGTTATAGTGATGCATCTCAACAGGACCGTACTCAGGTTTATACTCACTTTATACACTTTTATTTACTGGCCACCATGCTAGATTTAATACAAACACTGGGTCGTAGTTTATGCATTTCTTCCCCTAGTGGACATAGGTGGTATTTTTTAGCCAAAATCCCTCCTTGGGCAAAACTCTCATTTTTTTCTATCATTTTTGTGGTATTTCTATCAAATTTGATGCAGAATTTATCAAATAATCTCTAAAGAAATTAATAGAATAATGTTACAGCATTTCTTTTATCTTGAAAAAATCAGGTGAGGAACGATTACTCACACATAGTAGTAGGTAAAAAACTGTAACTGACCCTGAAGTCTTATCTGTTCATAGACACCAAGGTTATGCCGATACACCTGATAGTTGTGGAGCTATTTTAAGCTTATTTTGAGTTTTGATGAAGGCCAGGCGTAACTTAAAATTGAGCAGGACAGGATAGAAAGTGAAAAATTGTCTGTACGGCTTAATTTTCCCTATAAAAGAGGTTTAATTTCCTGTTTGTGTTACCCATAAACTAGGATACAGACGCCATCTGAATGTGTTTATTAATTCAATTGTTTGAGCAATTCTGACTGTAACTGTGTTTGTGCATTCCAATAATTAAATTTGTTAGAAATGAGCCTGTTTTTTAGTTTTGGTTTAATTCTGTCCGCTGCAACCTGGCGATGTCCAAAGGATTTGGGAGCAAATTGAACCAAAAACAAATTTCAAAGCAATCCTTTCATATGTTATGAGTAAATCAAGTATTTGTCTAAGCCTCTGTTAAAGGATGATATTGCAGAAGTTCAATGAAATAGCTGTGACTAATAAATAATTGAAGTTCAGTGGGGAGGACTATCTGGATGCATGTGTTCTCTGATGCAGGCAGATGCTGTCACTCATCCTACGGGAGGCTTAAAAAGATCATATAAGATATTATTTATATAATTTGCATCCTGATCCGTGTCAGAGATCAGTGTAATCTCCTGTAAAATCTTAAATATGTGCAATACTTACATATAAAGCTTAAAAGCTAAGGTACCTGCCCCTAACCTGACAAAGTTTACAAAGTTCTGGCAATGTTGTCCCACGTCGGCTTTGATTGGCTGAAAGACGTCACATGAGTAGACGTGAAAACACAGATGCAGGGACAACATCCTGATTTGTTGAAATTAATTCAAACGAGAGAAACTTAGCCACTAAAGTGTCATAAAAAGATGTAATTATCATAGGTGCTCCGAATCGATCAATGAAATCGGCTGAGCTGAGACGATGAAGGCCGGTTACGTACCGGTTGCAAGCACGCGCCGCACACGCACACCAAGTATGAGCTACCATGGCTCCAAACATCTCACAAGTAGACCAGGTAAAGACAAAACTTGCAATTTATAAAACAAAAAGAAGCTATTTAGGAACAACCCCGAGAACGTTCAGACTTAATCACCCCGAGGAAAACGGTAAGTTAAGTAGCTTGCATTAGCAGAGCGGCTAAAGCTAGATATAACATAGATATAACATATAAAGGACTGAACGAGGCTTACAAAGTTTTATTTTCACTTTGAAATGTAATACAATTGGTTTGAGAAACGCAGAGCATGGAGATTGCTTTTAAAACTGATATCAAGATATAAAAAAAAGGTTGAGTCTGATTGTGATACAAGGTGTTAGGACATAAGGAGCACTTCCTGTGGTGTGGTTGCTGTCACGCAAAGCCAAATTGCAGTATCTGGAACTGGGATCAGGACTGTATTCTGTGTTAGTCTTTCATAAAAAGTCAGCATCAACAAAAATAGATAAATAAAATCACATAAAACAATATCAATGGACGAGATTAAAGATTTGGCAAAAAGTGAGTTTTGTTCAAAGCGCAGATACTGCACTTTGCCTTTGTAGAGCAGATTGGTCCACTGCGTCACCAGTTGGCCGGGTCACTCACCCGGGTGCAATTGTTGGCTTTGGGTTCCAACTCGGTGACCTTGGTGATCTGCTTGAGGAAGTCAGACTCCTGCATTCCCGGCTGGGAGCCGCGCCGCTTGAACAGCGCCCGCGGGTTTGCCAGGATCACCTGGAGATTTACTGCGAAACCTGTGGCAGACAGAGGGAAGGAAGAGAGAGGGCGAGGTTAGCCCGAATGGATTAAAAGCACATCATGGGTCTATTACAATCGCAGCAGAAAATGAGCGAGTGCATTAGTGTATCTAATGACTATGATATGGCTGATATGGAATTCATTTAGCGCAGGGGGCCGCCATTCTCCTGAGATAATTGTGCTATAGATGAGGAGGGAAGCGCGAGAAAGTCAGAGGGAAGTCAAAACCCTCGCTGTCGTGCCGGAGAGGTGGAGATTAATGGCTGGCGTGCGACCAGATTCAATCAAACTGATTAGAGAAACTGGCAGCGGTGGGAGAGAATCTGGCAGAACATAATTACTCTGAAAACAAAGAGATATGATCTGTCATACTGCATGAAATATGCTCGATTGACAAATTGGTGTTCACATTATTTTCCATGACTCAAGTTATTTACTTTAAAATACATAGATGTGAAAAAGTATCGACACCCCCCCTCCTGATTCTCTCTATTTATCTTCTATAAACTTCACATCTATTCAGAGGTGGACTGACTTTTCTGCTGAGATCATTTGTCTTGCTGCATGAGTTTCAAGTCACAGACTGATGACCCGACATTCTCCTTCAGATTTTTCTTGTAGAGAGAAAAGGTCCTGTTTGGTCGTCCTGCTCCCTCAGCAGTAAAGCAGCTCTGATGTTCTTCTGGTGGAATGCTGTGTTTGGTTTCCTCCAGATGGAACAGGTCCCCTTGCTTCAAAAAGTTCCACTTTCCACTCATCAGTCCAGAAAAGGTTCTCCCAGAAGCTCTGAGGGTCATCAAGGAGGCTTGTGGATAAATTCAGTCAACCCTTCGATGTTCTTCAAGGTCGGCACTGGCTTTCTCGACGCCACTCTCACACGATGCCATTTTTTTTTTCAGGTGACACGTGACGTGGCACTCTTCTTCCAACCGAGCGCCGAGTTGGAGCTGTGAGTCAGGACGCAAACGATACTACGGAACAAAAAAAAGAAAGAAAAGAAGCTCCCAGTAAAGGACATGATTCCTGCAGACACGAGGCGTTTCTACCCTCTGAGGTTTTTCAGGGTGTCCTGGTTAGATTCTGTCGAACCAGGACACCCTGTCCGCTGCCTCTGAGGTATCGGCTCTGAGGTATCGGCTCTGAGGTATCGGCCACCAGTCCGCTGTGTCTGCAGGCAGAACCTTAGTTGACATCAAGTCTGTGCACATTAATTTTATAAAGCCTGAAATCAGCGGCCGTCTGGAATAACACATAATTTAATCTAATGCGGTTCTTAAATGCCCGGTTCCAGACAGCCCCAGTTAAAGAGCGGGTTTAGTTTTCGGCCGAGCAGCATTTCTCTGAGGGCTGCTGGAGTTTATGGCCGAGAGCGCGACAGACGGATATTTTTTCAGGAACGTGTGCCAATCTCCGCGCTCTGGGGTTCTCCAGAAGGTTTGAATATTTATTAATGCAAATCATCTTTTAGGTGGCGCTTTAGCAAACAGCACACGAGTGAGGGAATACTCCCCAAATCATGCAGCACTCGGGCCTCACGCCCTGCACCCTAAGGAGGTTCTGACACTCCACACATGCAAATTGGTATCATCACCCTCAAGGCTTAAAGGAGCAGTTCACTCAAAAAATTCAAATCAGTCATTATTTACTGAGAACCCACGGTGTAGGAAAGTTTCCTCCAACAAAACATTTTTAACATTCCCTTAAACATCTAAAGATCTTCTGAGCTTGTTTTCATTTGTAAAAAACTAAATAAAAAACAACTAAAACGACACCATACAGCTTATTTGACACAAAAGTCTCCAAAATCGATTTTAAATAACATTTATTCACTTCACATTTTTTGATTTGGAATTTTCATCGTAGCCATTTTGTAAAAACTTTGCACGCAGGAACTCTGGAGCAGCAGAGGTCGGTTGATGCTGCGACCCCAAGGAAGATCCTCTGACACGTACCAACACAGCAACCTTTAACCCCTTACTGACAAACTCATTAAAGAGAAATGATGATGTCATTAAATGTTAAACCACAATTTTATTCATTTCATTTTTTAAGCTATATTTTCCTATTGATTTGATTTATTTACTCTATTCAGGTGGCCTTGGATGTAAAATAATGTAAAAGGTATCATTGCGAATGGTTAGTTTATTTGTTTTTGCTTCATTTAATTGTTTATTTCTGGTGAAATGGGCTTCTGAGAATGATGGTGAAGAGAGTGAGGGAGGGTTTGTCTGCTAATATGTTCCAAATGTCTCTTTTTTTTTTTAGACGAGGTTATTATTTCATCCGTGTTTGTTTGTCTCTGTCCGTCTGTATTCCAATCTGGCCATGAAAAAGATTGGAGAAAAATTACTGGACAGATTTGCATAACATTTTGCCTAGAGGTAGCTTTTGGCATATCCTAAACATGATTACATATTGGATCACGTTAATTGTTTAGTGGCATTTAAAAAAATGTAAAATAAGCAGCTGCAGTTCTTTTGTTGGATTTATCGTTACATTTTCAATGTTTTACAGGAGCCTTTGTGTGAGCCGAGGTTCTTCTTCTCTCGTTCATCTCCTCCACCGCGGCATGTAGTCACAAGCTCAGCGGGCGAAAATGACTCACATCTGATTTTTTACTTTAATGTGGCACAACTCACATTTTCCCACAAAATCTGATTTCATTTTATCAAAACTCATACGGCATTTTGCATAAAGACTGATCCCTGCTGTCACCAGCCAGCGCAGGCAGTACAGTGAGACGAATCAACGAGAGAGAGAGAGAGAGCGAGAGAGAGAGAGAGAGAGAGAGAACCAATAACAAAGGAAATAGTTGATTTCCATCATTGGTGGTATTTTTGCCCGTTTCATTTTTCGAGTTTTTGGAACAAGTTTGGTTGTTTTGTATCGGAGACTGTTTGACAAAATGAACCACCTCTTTATGAAGTCCGGTGCATCTCTGAGGATTTTTGCATTTTTCTCAATGTCTTACAGAAACAAATGAAGACCTAAATGTCTGCAAGTCTATTCTTGAGAACCAACGTATGTTTTTCTCCACGGCGCACAGTGGGCAAAATGTTGCAGAGGATGAGTCATTTTGTAGTGATGAAGGTCTATAAGAACTTCAATCAGAAGTTGCACATTCGGGCCAGTCACTCCTCGTAGAACCCTACTGTCCTCTGTCACCCGCCTCACGGTCTGTGGCATGAATTGATATCAGCTGGTCAGGTAGCCTCATGCATGGAATCAGTGTCACAGCTGCATGCTTAGCCCATCGCCAACATCTGCTGACTTTAAATATGACTCTCTATTCATCTAGTTCCTTCATGCTGCTGCACTGTAAAAAAGAAGAAGAAGGAATTTGTTCACTGGTAACACAAATAAATCAAGTGTTACTTAGTCTAAAATTTAAGTTGAAAATACTCAATTGTGTTACCAGTGGAAGTCGTCGTCTTCTTTTTTAAAAATCTCCAACAATCCTCTTTTTACAGTGTGTAAAACGGTGCAGGAATAACTTGATGTCCGATTTGTGCAACAAAAAAATAAACAAATATTTATTTACTGTTTTATATTTCAAGCTTTTTGAAGGTAAAACTGTTAAAAAAATGTTTTTTGACAGAGAGTTGAGTAAATTTCCAAAGCTGGACTATCTCTTTAATTTTATTTTTTTTGCTTTTGGGGTCTAATAATGCACTGTAAAACGAAAATGGTTGACTTGAAGAAATTACTTCAACTAATAGCCTAAATGAAAGTATTTTTAGTCAAACTTTTTAATTAAAGTTGGATATACTTCATTTTAATTAAGTGCTACCAGTTTAAATCATTTTTTCAGATCATCAAACAATTGTTTTTTACAGTGTGGTTCAAGCCCTTTCCTCCCACCTCCGCCTTGTCCTCGCAGATCCATCAGCCTCAGCATTCATCAGCGGAGTCATCAGCCACCACCACCAGTATCCACAGTCTAACGCCTGCATACCCTCAGGTGATCACATGTTTAAGTAGCCTTCATAATGTGAGCCTTCATAGTGTGAACCTTCATAGTGTGAACCTTCATAGGTTGAACCTGATTGCTTTCTGATGCTGATTGTTTGATATATGTTGTTAATGAGTGCAGTTTTTTTTTTTTATGCAGGATATTCAAAAGTAGGCGGGGACTGGGCCCTACGTTTGCCAGTCTACTAGCTCATCTATTCCTATTTGAATACTGGGTTTGGGTCAGGAGTGTGATGTTTTTGGTTAGGGAGGCAGATGACTTTCCCATTAGAGCTAAATAAAGGTCATGACAAAGACAAGTGATGTGGCGTTTGCTGCGTCCAACTCTGATGAGATCGCCTCTATTAGTCTAGAGGCTGAAGTTAATACTTCAGTTAAAAACATTGTTGATAACATCTTTTCAAATAAATTTGGGCTTCTGGAAAATTAGAGCTGCTGAGTTATTTTTTGTTTATTGATATATTTTTGGGGGTTTTTAACATTTATGCCGGTTGTATCTTTACCTTCCTCCAGCACTCACTCTCACATGCAGACTCAGTTTTAAGGGGTTGATTTGAAGGTAATATTCCAGACAACCAAACCACTACACAGTGACGAACAACGTCTCAAAGCCTCGCACAGACCCTGATATTGTTGGGTATCAGCCTTATTACTGCACTGCCTGCGATCCTGCAGGCTAATCACACAGATGAATGCGGCTCAGGTGGAGCAGACAGACATGAGAGCAATTATAAGATAGAAATCTTCTAACCTGCAGCCAGCCTCCGCGATATGGAGATCACAGCTTATCGGAGCCATGTTTGCCCAACAGGCTACTGTCCCGACTAACTTTGACTCACTTTGCTTCCGACCCACTCCAGCTGGACGCTTCAATTTAATGCCACATTCCGCTTCTGGAGAAAATTACATACCAGCGTTCCAGGAGGCAGCGTTATCAGAACTATTTTAGAAACGTCTTTATCTGCATGCTGAGATCTTTCCTGCACAAATTGTGTGAGATTATAGTCTGTTTCCAGGGGCCCACACACTCTTTACCTATGTTCTTACTGCAGTCCAGAGGTCCAATAGGTCCCTGATCTGGGCTGAACATTCGGATAAACTATTTAACTCAAAAAGTAAGAACCTGGTGCAAAATCATCCATTTCAGGATGGGTTGTGAAAGTTCTTGTAATGTTTTTGTTTGCTAACAATAAATTAGAATGAAAAATGTATTAAATGGTAATTTTTCTCCATTACTGAGACGAGATCATGATACCAAGGTCTCCAGAATTGTGATTTAATCCACCTGCAATAACCTGGAGCAAAAGTCACAGCACCAAAAATAACGTTTGAAAATCTAACATTTTTTTATTTTTATCCACACAAAAATCTGAATCGGCTCCATCGGCCAAGTTTTGTGCTCACGTATGAGGAATTCGTTTTTGGTTTTCCACTAGGTAAAAAACACAGGACTGGCATGCATTGATGGTTTATATACAAAGTCTAGAAACTGAGATGTTGCAACGAGGCAGACGGTGAAAAGAAAGCAAATAGTGCAGCAAGAATAAATACTGAGGGGCGAGTGTATGTAAAGTATAAAACATGACGTGAAACATGACCATGTTACATGACATGGAAGCAACTGCATCATGATATGTAAATTATAAACGGTAGATTTATACTGTAATAAGTGTAGACTGTAGTGGAAGTAAGTGGATGTTTGAGTTTTAGTGTCTCGGGGTTATTGACCCTTTAGAACTAGAAGTGTTTATCAGAGGGACGGTCCGCGGGATGAAACTTTTCTTGTGTCGACTTGTTTCGACACAAGTCTGTGCTATTTAGCGCCTGCCAGAGGGAGAAGTTGACACAGTCTGATGGTTCAGCAGCTGTGCTTCTGGATGTTTCCTGACCCTGGACATGTCTTAAATGGACAGCATGTTGCACCCGATGATGCTTTCTGCAGTCCAGGCTGCAGGCGGTCCCCTCAATAGGACGGCATTCGCCGCTGATAGAAGCGGATGATGGGCGTCACCAGCTGTGGATGTTGGAATAGGTGCAGTAGGACCAGGAAAGATGGTGATCTATGACTAGGCAACTAGGAGACGGCTGTCCACAAATCAGAAGGCCAGTGGTTCACTCCCTGGGCTAACCCTGCAGTCGTCACTTCATAGATGTCTTTGAGGAAGACCCTGGACCCCAGTTTGACCCCTGTGTTCCTCACAGGGTTGCCCTCACAGAGGTTGCCCTCACAGGAGTTGCCCTCATAGAGGTTGCCCTCACAGGAGTTGCCCTCATAGAGGTCACCCACTGTTCTTCAGAGATGAATCAAATAGGGAGAACTATGTCACTATGTTTTGGTGTTTATAACTATCTGATGAAAAAAAAAAAGTACATTGTTAAGTGAGTATAAAGTCCAGAAGTTTTTGTTGAAAGCAGGAAAAATTGTTAAGTCCAAGAATCTGAACAACTTTGAAGGTCCAAAACTCATGGCTATAGAACTGTATCAGAACTTCTCTGAAACTACAGGTCCTGTTGGGAGTTCTCTGTCTGCTGTGGTTAGACCGACTAAAGAGGTCGAAGGAAGAACAACCGGTGAACAGGTGACAGGGTGATGGCGCCCATGGGTCACTGATGCAGGGAGCGTGGGCGAGTCAGCGGGGTCTGATCCCACAAAGGAAACACTGTAGCACACATTACTAAACAGGTTCCTCAAGGTTCTGATAGAAAGATACCAGAACAGACAGAACCATCACAGGTTAAAAGGAGGACCTGCATTTAGTCAGACAGACAGATTGGTAGATAGAGAGACAGATGTATAGACAGAGAGACAGATGAATAGACAGAGAGACAGACAGACAAATGGACAGACAGACGGATGGACAGACACAAAGAAAGACAGAAAGACAGCTTGATAGACAGAAACACAGACTGATAGACCAATAGCGAGACAAATGGATAGAAAGAACAGAGAGACAGATGGATGGACAGACAAATGAAGAGACAGATGGATAGACAGAGAGACATACATCTTTATTTCTCTGCCCTAGACAGACAGATAGATGGATAGACAGACAGAGAGATGGATAGACAGACAGATGGACAGACAGAGAAATAGATGGATAGACAGAGAGACAGATGGGGTGGAGCGACAGTAGCTCAGTTGGTAGAGCGGTTATCCACTTAACCGAACGTCATTGGTTCGATCCCAGGCCACTGCGGTCCACGTGTCGAAGTGTCCTTGAGCAAGATACTGAACCCTAAGTTGCTCCCAGTGGCTGTTCTATTGGTTTGTGAATGATGGCGTGAATGGTTACCGCTACTGATGAACATGTGGCGCCTTGCATGTCATCCTCTATCATCACTGTGTGAATGTTTGTTTGAATGGGTGAATGATGGCTCACAGTGTAAAGCGCTTTGAGTGTCCTGCAGACTAGAAGAGCGCTTTATAAGTACAGTCCATTTACCATCACCATTTACAGACAGACAGACAGACAGACAGATAGATAGACAGACTGATGGATAGACAGACAGACAGACTGATGGAATGACAGACAGACTGATGGATAGACAGACAGACAGACAGACAAACAGATAGATAGACAGACAGACAGATGGAACGACAGACAGACAGATGGACAGACAGACAGATGGAAAGACAGACAGACAGATGGATAGACAGACAGACAGATGGACAGACAGACAGACAGACAGATGGAATGACAGACAGACAGATGGATAGACAGCACTTATTGAATGAGAACACTCAGCACCACAGCAGCAAACTGAGAAAGACAAAATATGCGTAATATGCAAAAAAAAATATCCCAAAACTATTTATTACAAATTTACAAAAGTGTAAAAGATAGAAATTATGAAAAGGATTTCAAAAAATATATGAAACACACAAACAAGTAAATAGTACAAAATCACAAGAGACTTAAGAAATTAAAAACGTATAAGGTAAATTTAAGAAACTTAGGCATGTAGTTTTAATGTAAAGTGCATTATAAATTAAATGTATTATTATTATTATTATTATTAATGTTATGGCAGATCAGTGTATATGGGGTTCTTCTAAGACCGTGTCCAACTAGCTCAAACTTTATTTAATGGTCTTTTGGCATCATTTATACACAAACTTGCTCACTTATTTGTGACTGCTACCTCAGTCCTACACTGCAAGGAGAGAGGGGGTGGAGAAGTCTCCAACCATTGCTGCACCCGTTCTCCATCCTCCTCAGCATCTCTGGAGCAGCGCATAAACACTGGGGTTACTGGGGGTTAAACTCTTCTCTGTCCTCATCACAGCAAACACTCCCAAGGCACAAGTACCACTTCAACAAAGGTACCGTCATTGTGTTGGTGTGTCCATGTGTGCACACACACACAAGCACGCACACATACACACATACACACATACACACCTAGTAGCACACACATGCACACAATCACGCACACACACACACAGACACACAATCACACACACCTACACACTATCACACACACAATCACACACACCCACACACAATCACGCGCACACACACAATAACACACACACAGACACACACATAATCAACATACACACAAACATACACACACAGAACCACACCCACCCACACACATTCACACAAACACACACACACACACACACACACATACACACACACACATACAAACACACACACACACACGCACCCTGTTTTGTTCTCTGCACGTGTGTTCAAGTGCGGACAGGTGCGTGCTCGCATGTCCTCCATACAGACGCACGACGTCATGATTGCTTGTGTGCTCGTCTATAATCCGGCTGAGGTGAAACGGCCTCCAAACCCTCAGCGGCCAGGCTCCACTTCTGCTCGCTCTAAATGAGACGGAACAATAGACGGGACACTATAGTGGCTGCTAACAATACGGCGCTGTTCAACACAATAGGAGTAAGACACGCACCGGATCTCACCCGCAGCTGTGCAGCAACCTCATTCTAAATGCTATGAATAATAATTTAAGAGCAAATAAAGTTTAGGCCGTTCGTTTGGCAGAGCCATTGTTGCTATTGCAGAATTTAAAGCGAAAAAAAAAATCAAAAATGCTTTGGAATATAACCGCGGCAGTAAATCTCAGGGTTGCAAATTGACAGTGTAATTATAAAGTGCAGTGCAGGAGTGAGGCTGGTAATTGCAGAGTGTGTGTGTGTGTTCGGTGTGTGTATATGTTGAGTGGATGTGTGTGTGTGTGTGTGTGTGTGTGTGTGTGTTGGGAGAGATTAGGTAGAATGGGACGGTTGGGAGGAGAATGGGGGGCTGAGGTGTCGGTCGTTGTTGTGGTGCAGGGAGAGATGGAGGAGGTTGGAGAAGAAGTAAGGCTTGCTCTTGTCATCAAGGTTTAATTAAAACCTCTGCAGGAAAACCTGTGTGTGTGTGTGTGTTTGTGGAAGTGGGCTCAATGGCCGTGCCCTCATCTGTGTCAGCATACGTCATATCATTTCATCATATCTCTAAATTCAGTATTTGATGAGGTTGTTTGGATGGAGAAGGATGCAGAGGACGGGTTATTATGTCCTCTGAGTAGTTCTATGAATCGACATGCTGGTAATTTGAGTGTCTCTCTGCAGGAGGTCAAGTGGGTCTCCTGGACCACCTGTGGTGCCCAGGATTTTCTTCCTTAAATCGAATCCGTCTATCTGCTCCTCCAACAGGCACCACACATCCTGGTTTGGTGGTGCTACTCTGAGTCATATGGAGATCTATCGAAGGTTTAGTCAGAAACACTATCCTCTCGTAAACTCAGGCCACAATAACTTCATTATATCCCCCGAAAAATCTTCATCACCGCCGCAGATCCTTAGTGAGAGTGCGATAACTCAAAAATGCATTTCATGGATCATTTTCAAATTTTGTACCCTAATAGACGTACATACGAGGAAGAACTGGATTAATTTTGGGAAAGTTGGTTTGCATATTTCCGACACTAGGGGGAGCTTCATCTCTGAAAGCTTTTGGCCATAATTCCTTAACCATTAGTCTGATTTTGTCCAAATTTGTTGCATATGAATCGACTCGATGAGATCTATCTGAGTTACATCTGAGTTACATCGTGTTTAACTTTTATAGCACCTTCTTTATTCAATAGGGGGAGTTTTTCTGCAGGAAACTGTTTTTAGGATATAACATCCTAAAGGTTGTTCTGATTTAGTCCAAATTCAAAGCTACCAATTGAGTCGAAACTTACTTTAGTTATTCCTATTTTACTCACTAGGGGGCTATTTTCATGAAATACACTTTTTTCAGGACACGACTCAAAAACAATAGCGCGGGTTATTTTCAATTTTAAACCCACAGAGTTCTTAGTGCGAGGAAGAACTGGATTGATTTGGGAGAGTTCTAAATTTGGTGTATTTGAATGGACTCGAAGAGATTTATCTCGTTTAGCTCATATTTTATCCATATTTTCAATCTAATAGTTCATATTTTACTCTCTTCGGGGAGCTTCTTTTTTTTTTTAACTAAAGATACTGTGGAAATAACTTCATATTTAATTTGTGGAGTTCAATCAGTGGAACAAATGGGATTGGGGACTTTTTGGGGATGTACCCTTGTTTCGGGGAGGACAGTATAGGTCTAATTTCACTTCTACCTCAGGTTTCACACATTTTCTAAATAACCTTCCTCACGGTCTGGGGCATCAATCATCCAGTCACTGTGTCACACCTTCATCTTCAATCCATCAATAACAGCTGCTGTCTTTAAAGATGACTCTCCCTCCGTTCATTCATCTGGTTCTCTCATGCTGCTGGTTTATGACATTTAAACATGCCCGTCTCCCCCTAGTCCTCTCAGACGCATCAGACTCAGCAGAGTCATTGGCCACCACCACCACCAGTATCCATACTCCAAAGGGGGGATATTCCGTGCTCCTGCTCAGGGCACAGACCCTTCGATGGCAAATTTCCTGAAGAGACTGAGTGCAAAGGACTATCTATTAGACTCATTATCTATCACACGTCATCCGTTGTAATAATATATATCATTCACCTTTTTCTTCATCCTCAGTCTTCTCTGATCGAATGATGTTCTGCACCTCACATCACCCTCACACACACACACCCTCCACTCCTGCACACGTTACATCACTGAGGTCACTAACTTCTCACTGCCGTACTTTTTTTTTAATTGGGTAGACAATAGAAAACTTTACTTTTATAACATAATATAGACATATACAACTGCATAATTTCATACACCTGTTTATTCTTGCAGGTCAACATCCTTCACAGACGCCTCATCAGAGCTTGGTTGTGATAAATGTGCATCATCTTGTATTTTTTTATGCAATAAAATGGAATATAGCATGAATAGATAATGCTAGGACTTGATTAATTGAGAGTAATTGTAAAATCATTACACGTTCGAAAACAGTCAAATTGCCGACCCATGAAACCGCGCTGCCTCCTTGCTGATAGCTGTCTGGTGCCGCCGCTGTTCTGATCTCATCTAATCTGTCGCTTTTCGGATTAGTTTCAACTCCCCACAATCTTTCTTTGTGATTTATCTCAGGAATAAACAATCAAGTAAAGTAGCGGCGGAGCCCCTGTGTGGAGAATCAACAGTCAGAATGTTGAATTTGAGAGATCACATCTCATTTAGGCGTAAATGAACCCATTAAAAAACAAGAGACTCGACAGAAAAGCTGTCGGATCTTATCATATAAACTCATAGAATCGAACAAATCTCCTTTTTGTTTGTTTCCCGGCGGTACGATGGAATCCAGCAGACAAACACAGACACATGATTCGTGAATATCGACCTGTCAGGAACATCTGCAAGTCTTTAAGACCCTCTGGAAATCCAATTGATTTCCCATGGATAAATGCAGAGGCTGCCTGTCTGCCTGCTCGCCATGACATATAAGCCAGTCTGGTTGTTAAGCAGCGGATGGATGTATCGTCCCCTGAAACATGTATGTGGGCTGAGATGGACACGTAATGGAAGTAGTGAATCTGTGCACGACATTTTGCTCCGCAGGAACCGGCAGAACAGCATCTCATAATCAGCTTGTGTACGGCTGATGATCTGAAATGGTTCGTTGTTCTGGCAGAGTCACATGAATTCCAATCTAACCATTTTCATTATGCATGTTCACGAATCAGACGTGTTTCAGATCTAATCTCATAAATGTCAGATTCTTAGGGGAAAAAAATCAGATTTTACAAGTGAAAACCTCTATTTTCGCTTTCATAATCTCGATATTTTGGTGCATAATATGTCGAACAATGAATATACAAGCAGTATTATTAACAAAATGAGCCATTTGTCATCATATCAGAGTTGCTCCTCACCTGCCATGTCGGTGGCAAATGGTCGGTCCGGTCTCCAGCCGGTGTACCAGCCCACAACTTTACCCCCGGACACCAGGGGGCGCTCATAGGCCCTACCGCCGACAAATCCCACAGGCCAAACTGACACACCTCGAGTGCTGCGCATCTGTAGAGAAGCACAAAGAGAAACTTTATTCACTGAAAAAGAACACAAACACTTTATTTAACATCGAGCATAAGCAGAAAGAAGTTAGATAGCGATATTCCACCGAGGCAGCTCAGTTTAACCCTCATTATATGACACCTTGACCTCCTAAAATACCACACAACAGCTACTGCAGCACAAATTGCTGAAAAGTCTTGGTGCTGGTCCTCAGTATATCTTCAGTCCATGCAAATCTACATTCCGCTGCCGTAATGCCGGTTTTGACGCCCCCGAAAAGGCCAAACTTTTTTGCTGATCCGCATTCCTTTCAATCTCGGTCTCAGCACAAGTTCTATAAAACGGCAGATTGGAAATGCTGCTTGAGCCCGGGGGCGCCGTCCACTCGGATCGGATGAGTTAAAGTCAGAACGTTAATGAATCTGCTGCCGACGTTGATACCGGAGTGAATTACTGGTGAGTCCGTTTGCATGAGTGATTAGAGATCTTTAATATGGGTTGAAGTGCGGCTGAGAGCGGGGACTCTGAAGTAACTGAATAGAGGACTAAATGAAGCGGTGCTGCAGTGAATGAATTTGCACACAGCCAGGAGCAACGCGACCAGAAATGAGACGGCGAGCCTGATAGAAGACAGGCTGGAGGGGGTGAGGCGGGTGAGGGGATGGGGGTTTTTTTATGTTGGAGGATGAGACATCTGTATCTTGGCATTGTGTGTGTGTGTGTGTGTGTGTGTGTGTGTGTGTGTGTGTGTGTGGATCCATACGTGTGTGGATGTGATTCTATTTTCCAACCGTGACCACCCTGAAGCCCACTTGTTCAGACGGCGCCACTCATTGCTCACCCAAACAGCCTGCAGCTGGTCGCCGATGACAAACAAAACCAAATCAGTAAGCAGCACTGCATTACTGCGCCCGGACATCACGCCGAGATCTCACTTTTTAAAGCCACGGGAAAACCCAGTTTAGGTACAGGGTTATACATGAGAAGGATTTCCTGATCTGCTGCAAACTCAGGAGAACAATATCCGAGCGTGGTCCGCACAAAAAAAGAAAGAAAGTCCTTATTGATGAATTATTTAGAAGACATTTGTTTCCCTATCGTAAATGTAAGCAACGAATAACGGCAAAGCTTCATATTGATGTATGCATGATGGGAAAAACTGTCAATCTATCATTGACAGCCTAATTAAGGGATGTCTGCCTGAAGCAGTGCGTATTGAACCTCGCCACTCTTCGATGACAGAAGACAAACCGGAGATGGAGCTGCAAGGAATGAAAATGAAAAAACAAAACAAAAAACGGTTTATATTAACCCTCAGCCACTACTGGCTGTAGAAGTAGTCTGTATATTGTGTATTGTGTATTCCATGGCAGCAAGTGTGTAACCCTGAAATGTCCCCAGTCCCCTTGGTTATGCAAGCGACCCCCCTGATCCTACCCCTCAAATTAAAAATGAAGTTATTTCCAAAATATTTTAATTTTTTTTAAAAACTCCTGAAAGTGAGTAAAATTAGAATAAAATCTGGGTAAAATATTATTTAACAACATAGGTCTCCTTGAGCCGGTTCATATGCACCAAACTTGGACTAAATTGGATCAATGGTTTAGAAATGATTGCCCCAAAACTTATGGCGATAAAGCTCCCCCTAGTGTCTGAAATATATAACTGACCTTCACCAAAATCGATGCAGTTCTTCCTCTACACTGATGTCTTTGGGGGTATGCAGTTTGAAAATGATCCATGCAAAAGTTTCTGAGATATTTCTGGAACACATTGTTTTTCTTGAAAAAAGCTCCCACTAGTGAGTAAAATGTGAATTACGAGAGTAAAGTATGTTAAATTAGAGGTAGATCTCCTTGAATTATTATTATTAACAATTGAAAAATAGAAAACTTAATAGAATACCTAATAAAAAATAAAGGCCCTCAATCCCCTGCATTGTACAAGCAATTCATCTGAATTAACTCAAATTAAATGTGAACTTTTGACACAGAAACACCTTTTTTTTGTTGTTTTTATTCTTATGAGAAGAATATGAACTGTTAGAGCGACTTATGACATATACAGGATAGATCTCCTCGAGTCGCAAAAAAAATTCATAGGAGAAATAAAAAATGAGAACAAATAAGCAAATAGGTATAAATAAGGTCAAAAATATGTGGAAAGTCCATTTTTGCACACACACACACACACACACACACACACATATAATATATAATTATATATATATATTAAGTGTCTGACTTCTGACAGGGGTCAGCATTCCAAATTAAATTTTAGAAATGTGTTCAACGTGGTTCAGCTAATCTCATTTCCCCCATGATCTAAGGAGAAATGGATCTGTGTTCCTGAGGGATAGACGAGATGAAGAAATCGGGAAATTGATATATATTAATAGGTTAAAGTCAGAGATAATAACCATATCTATTCATCTTATAGATAGATAACGTCAGCTGCAGCTGCTTTATCTTCAGACTCTGCAGCCTCAGAAGTACAGCGAGCGTTAAACTTTCCCTCACCTCTCCCTCTCATCTGTGATGTCAGCAGCTCTTCCCCCGATAACGCCGCAACGAGGCGACGAGTTTGCCCGTGTGACTCTTAAACCTTTCCCTCCATACTCAACTCCCCACCCCCCACCTCCTCTTCTTCGCTGCTGTCTGCACTTTATTTCTCTCCGGTCATCTTTCAAAGAATGCGTCTCCTCTGCTTTATAAAAGAGAAGGAGGTTTGACTCTGCTTGATAGTCATTCCCAGATCATTCCTAGAGTGCGATCGTTATTTCGGCTTAGCGGATAAGGCCCAGTTTGAAGGCTAATGATCCCCTGGTTGGAATACAGGAACCTTAAAGCTCAGCGCGTTCCTGCACATTATTTGAGAGATAGCGTGGAGGAAGGGTTCATGGGTATATAGAAACCCTTCAGGAACCCCGGCTCCTTTTCATTCTTCCAAGGCTCATTATACAAGACCTGCACCAAGAAAAAAATCCTGAAACTACATCTTTTATTTGTAACATAAGAGATATTCATCCTTGTTACTTTGACCTTTCAGTATTCAGAGGCAGAGCATTAGAGCTTAAGCTGATATCTTTACTATCAGCCAAATAAAGAGCAGATTTTTCTCTGGACTGGATAAAGTACTGTGTTTATCCTCCAGAAGGTCGCGTCTCCAGGATTAGACTATTTACTTAAGAACAGCTCAATAGAGAGCAGAAACTGACAAATCATTACTCACTTTTTCTAAAAAAAAATACCAGTACTGGTGACTCTAATTTAGAACCTAGTAGTACTTTTGTGATATAATTATAACTAGTCCTACTCTGTAATCCCCCACAGCAAGGGCATATGCCTCAAAAGTCCCCAATCCCTTGCGTTGTACAAGCAATTCTCCTGATTGAACTCCTCTAATTAGTTATTATCATAAAAGTTATGTCTTAAAAAACAGTGTTTTTCATTAAAAAAAAGCTCACCCCTGAGTAAAATATGAACTATGAGAACAAAATACGATATATCGACTAGAGTTTATTCAGATTGATCAAATTTGGACTAAATGATACCGACGGTTAGGAAGCTACGTCTGAGTAAAACATGAACTATTAGAGTAAAATACCACGTAGAGAAGATAAATCCCCTCGAGCCAAATAATTTGAGATAAATGTCCCCCGGGTGTCAGAAATATACAACCAACATTTCCCAAAATCAATTCAGTTCTTCCTTGCACTAAGGTCTATGCGGGTATAAAATTTGAAAATGATCAATGTAATAGTTTTTGAGTTATTGAGTCGACACAAAGGTTCTGCAGCAGCGGACACGGGAGCAGACGCGGCGAAGACGATTCCACAAAATCCACCCACTGATTGGGTATTCAAAGAAAAAACTAGAACTCAGTAGAGCACATATCTCCGCCAAGGCTGAACAATCCCCTTTAATTCAAACAATCAGTCAAACTCATAGATCTGTAATCAACAGCCAACCATTTAAATCATTTGGATCTGCAGACACTCATAGATCCCCATCGCCTGAATCTCTTTTTACAGGATTCCTGCAATACTGCCTGGAATTTAAGAAAATGTATCTTGTATCCACCAATGTATGCAGATAAGCACCAAACTGGAATGAATTCTATATTTCAGGCTGGAGAACCTTCCTCCCACCTGTTTCCAAGGGAATGTGTTTACAGTTCAGCAGAGAGTCACACATGGGTGTGAACATAAGCTCCTCCATCGTTAATATGAGGAAATCAACAATATACCAACAACAACAACAACAACAACAGCTCGGCTTAGGAGCTGTTGGCCCAGACAGCAAGGATGTGTCCCCGAAAACCCCCTAGTCCTCTGCATTGTACAAGCATTGATTGAAGTAAAAAAGGAAAGAAAAAAAAAGAAAGAAAAATACAAAAGAAAAGGAAACTCTCTCACTCTCCATAGTGTCTGAAATGTACAACGTAATTTTCCCCAAATCAATCCAGTTCTTCCTCACAATGAGGTCTATGTGGGTATAAAACTTGAAAATGAGCCGTGGAACACTTTATGAGTTATCGCCTTAACATGCAGGATCTGCAGCGGCGGACGCAGCAATGAAAATTCCATAATTCCCCAGACTTTTTGGAGATATGATAACACCAACCGTCATAGAATATAATCAAAGAAAGACATGGCGTGAAGGAGGAAGTGAGGAAAACTGTTGTTATTGAATTCATCATGAATGCTTTTATGACTTTGTCACGTAGTTGAATGTAAGACTTCTCTCCGAGTTCATTTAACAATGTGATTTAGTGGATGAGATCTAATCTCTAGAAGAAGTACCGATACACCATTACCGCCTCTAATGATGTCACTTCAAAGTGGATAAAACTTTTTTATTTCCAGTGCTTGCATACTGTGATAATCGCCCATAAATAGTGTGACATTTAATTATAACCGGTTTAATAATTAGATAAAATCTCACACTGTTTCAGCGCACCACAAAGAACTTTGCTAAAGAATTTTAGATGGAGTCTGTGGTTTAGTGCTTGCTAACAATATTATTATTGCTCATCAAACGACATACCAGATAAAAGTAGAATCCTAGTTATCCAACTAGTTAGTGTCAAGATAATGTCAAGAACGTTGTTAACCCTTTCAGGTCCTGCTCGTCTATTCGGTTGAGCACATTTTGAGTTCTCACTGAAAATGTGACCGATACCCGTTTATAATATGACCCGGTGGCAGTATGTATATAAAAAGAAAGAGTAAGGGACCAAGGGTGGAGCCCTGGGGGACACCACAAATGAAAAGGTTTTGCTAATCTAATTGAAATTGACTGTTTTCCTTGAAATACAAAATTTCATCATGAAATAATTGTTTCTGTCTGTTTTTTTTACTGTTTAAAAAACATGCTTGTCCAAACAATTGATAATTTTGTTGTAAATTTAGAGATTCTAAAATATTGAATTAATATATACCTCAAAAGGAATAAAATATGCAAAGAAATACATTTTTCATAGCTGTTTTTTTTCTTGGAGAAGATATTAAAAGGTTCATTTAAGTTGAATACAGCGCAGAATGAATGTATGCTAACGTTAGCCGCAGCTACGCGTAGGATTTGGTTCCCATCCAGATAGGGAACCAAATCCTACTTGTATTAGATTTAACGTGAATAAGTAATTCATCTGGCACTCTTAAAAGTACCTGGTTAAATATCCTTCTCTGATCTTTACAGTAGATCATGTAAGAAGAAGTATAGAGATCTAAACTCATTTAACTCATGCCAGCATGGCAGTGTCATTTAAAAAAGCCTGATCTATTCTAATGATGTCAATTAAACTGTAGAACATTTACGCAGCCAGGCTTTTACTAAATGACGGTGTCAGACGTGGCATTTAGAAAAACAAATGGTGACAGTGTCACCAGATCAGATGATGTCATCGGCTGTCGGAGACAATTACCCCATGTTTATTCATTCTAATGTAATCTCAGCGCTAGACAACGCGGCGGCCTATTTGCTCTTGTTAATGAAACAGGTATTATCATGTTTCATTAGCATATTTTCTTGTGTCCAGTCAGCTATTTAATATTAATAATAACTATAATAATAATGCATTGTATAAATCATAGAGCGCTTTTCAAAATGCTCATAAAAAAAGGAAAAAATGTGTTAAATATAAATACAAACAGATCAAATGACAACAAATAACACAGAAAACCAATTTTTGGACACTTTTGTTTTGAAAGTGACTTTGTGAATCCACTACATTCAATATTGTTGTTCTCTGTCAGTTGTTGGGGTGCACGTAATGTAACGCGTTGCACAATTATGGCAATTATGGTCCTCTGTGTTAGCCTGATAACTCAAAACTGTTTCATACCAACATAGACCTCAGTGTGAGGAAGAACTGGACTGATTTTGGTACAGGTGTGCTGTATATTTACGACACTGGAGGGAGCTTTATCTCCGAACATTTCCGGACCCTAACCAAGCAACCTTTGGTCCGATTTAGTGAAAAATTTGTTGCATAAGAATCGACTCAAGCTGATCTATCGTGCGTATATCCTATATATTTCTCTAATAGTTCATATTTCACCCACTAGGGGGAGCTTTTTCCCCCCGGACATAACGTCACATTCAATAAATTATGGTTCAGGAAGTTAGTCGTTCCGACTCAGACTCAACGATAAAAAAACATTCTCTGCATACGATTTGTTATGGGGGTGTATTGGATGGTTAACGTTTCTCATCTTTAATGCTTTGTGGTTTGTTTTCATGAGGTTTATCAACTTAGTTATGTTACTTTAACAAACTCTCTTTGCATATGAATTATTCTTGGTTAATGTCAATTGCACATAACCCAAAAATGCAAGAAAAGGTCAATATTGCTAATATAATTAGATATAAATTATCAATATTATTAACAATCAATCATGATCAAAATTACATTTTGATTAATTGTCCAGCCTTATTGACGCCAACGAGCCATAACATAATAACCACCTACATATTATTGTGTCGGTCTTCCTTTTCCGACCAAAGATAATATCTGGGGAGGTAAAGTCGACATCTTAAACAGCTGGTTGTGTTCTTCAAACCGTTCGCTTTGACAGGAAGCAATACCCCGCGGAAAGATGCGACTGCCATTAGGGGATATTCTTTCCATGAAGGAGGATACCTGGTTGGTAGTGTCATAGTCACCTCCACATAAAAGGTTCTTCTTCACCTTCACCTCAGTGGTCATAATGCTGCGGATGATAAGTTTGGGCTTTTCTTGTTAAAACCGACTCCTTGCTGCTTTGGAAAGTAATTTAGATTAGGAAGAAATACAGTAAAAATATGGGTAATGAAATCTAAACAAGAGAAATAAAGAGCTCTACAGAGGTTTTACAGTCATGCAGCATCTCAGAGGAATACTCCTCTCACTTAAAATACTTTAAAAACAAACAAACATGGTGGCACGGTTATGGCGGAGAGAGATTTATGACTTTTTCTTTTGTCTCATATTGATTCGGAAGTGGTTTTTAGTGGCTCAGAACAAATCATCCTCACATTGGCTGCTGTTTCTCTAACCTCGGCGTCAGAAGCGGACGAGCTCACTGAGCTTCCGTTCAAACAATCTGAAGCAGGAGGGGTTCACGCCCATGTCTGAGTAAAGGAGTGAGGTGTCAATAAGCTGTTGTGTAGTCTTGTTAAAATGACGCCCGCCTCAAACAAACGCCTGGGTATCGTTTCCAGGCTGCGTTAAAGGGGGGAGATGAAGGCTGCAGTCTGGCGGCGCCGGGCCACAGCGGCAGCACATTACACCGCTCAGCCCACTAGCTGGTTTTTATAGCTTTCATTTATCCTTCAGAACTGGCCTCCCGCCAGGCTTCATCGTTATCTCTGTAGAATAAATCTGTTTATCTCGGGCAGCAGTGTCATTAGACACAATATCACAATCAGGACCCTCCAGATCCTCCTATTACCGAGTCGGAGGATAAAAATCACATTAAAATGACGGGTTAATCTTTGGCTCTGTACATTAGAGCGAGCGTTTGACAGATGATCGGCGGGCCCGAATCAGCTTTGGATGATTTCACACATTCCTTGTGTCGGTCCGACTTTTGGACCTTTGAGATTGGAGGTATGAAACCTCCGTAGAAGTAAGGTCCGGATCTTCATTCATTCATGCATTCGTTTTCTGCGGCATCTTATTCTGTTCATGCTAAAGGGGGAGGCAGGAGTCTATCCCAGCTGACCTTTGGGCGAGAGGCGGGGGACACCCTGAAAAATTCTCCGGTTTAGCAATAGTGCTGACTTACCGGGAAAAAGAACCATTCACGCTAAGAGGAAAATTAGACTAACATGGCCTGATTTGTGACTGTGGAAGGACGCTGAAGAATCCGGAGAACTCACACTCACACTTGAAACTCAAAACAGAAGTGTAGTGAACTCTTATAGAGGTTGAGAAAAACAAATAACTGTTATTAAATCACGATGATGCTCTTCACGTTACATATGTGCCCCTACGTTAAGATCATAGACGTCGCGTCGCTCGCGGAGAAGTTTCACATTACTGCTGAAAGTGTGTTCAGCAGCAGTGCACACTTCTGCATGTGGGCGTGTCCAATGTGGGCCGCATCCTACTTGTAAAGGATTTATCCTGATGTGGTTGTTGACGACAGAACGCACAAAGCACCAAAAGTTGTTTTGTTTTTTTTACCCGTGTTTATATTCCTAAATTTAAATAGATGTTTTTGCTACAGTCCTAATTCTGTGTGATCACTGTGTCGACCTTGTATTTACTAAAAGCTTTTATTGTGTATGTGGAAGGTGACCTTGAGTGTCCTGAACGGCACCCATAAATAAAACGTATTATTACTTTTATTATTATTATTAAAAATCGACATCCGCCTGATGTTGCTTTAAGTCCCATTGGAGCAGCGGTTCCCTACAGATGTTGCCTCCACCTCCAACTCCGCTCCAGCCGTCTCATCGACAACCACTCGATGCTAGAATGATTGCTGGGAGCCACACAAAGCGATGGGGTTGACAGTTTTTCAGCAGATGGTACATTATTTTGCTCGGCGGCGACTGCTTCGGCACACGCTGATTTCTCCCGCCGCCATCTGCAGAGGCTGCTGGCACAGGGAAAGTTTTCGACAAGGACTATTTTTACCCCGGGTTGGCTGTTACGTACAGTACACGCTGCTGTAAAGCAGCACCCCGCGGGCAGGTACAATGAGAAATAAATCCAAAACTTTGACAGGAAGGACGGTTTACAGCGGGGGTCGGGGCTCTGTTGGAACAGATGGAATGAGTTCCCTTTAAGTGAGGCGAGATTGTTTTTTTTCCTACTTATTAATACTGTATATGGGTTTGTTCAGTGTCAAACAAAGCTCCGGAAAAGATGGCTTATTAAACAAGAACTTTTTTCACGTTCGTATAAATGGACACCAATAATTATTGCATCAGTGTGCGCCGACAGTTTCCCTCATTTTCTCCAATTATGAACTAAAGGACTCTGACAGCGGAAGCTTTTCTCTGCATGACATAAATCAGGAAAATTGCTTTGGAGAAAAGAAAAACTGCTTTCAAGTTGTCAAGGTGCAGTTTGGTATAAAACATTTATTTTACATTTGTCATAGAACGAGACACTGTTTTAAAAATTTTTTAACAAAGTGGATATTCTACAAATTATTCTAATATATGTCTTTGTTGCCGCCGGATAATTTAATAGATTGGGTCCTTTAAACGGATTTATTAACCTATATTTTCAAGCGGTTTTAAGATTGTTTTTTATTTTTAGTAAATCTAACATTAAAACAAGACCTACTCCCTTTGACAGTAGGGCTATATCCCCTAAAAGCCCCCAATCCCTTGCGTTGTACAAGCAATCCCCCTGATTGAACTCCTTAAATTAAATGTTGCGACATTAGTGTTTAAAACATTAACTATTAGAGTGAAATATGATATAAACAAGATAAATCTCCTCCAGTCGATTCATATTCACCAAATTTGGAAATGATGGTCTCCAAATGTTTGGAGATAAAGCTCCCCCTATAGTGTTGAAATATACAACCAACGTTTTCCAAAAACCAATCCAGTTCTTCCTCGCACTAGGGTGTGTGTGGGTATGATGTTTGAGAAAGATCCATGAAATAGTTTTGGAGTTATAATAACTAATGTTGATAAATTACAGAGAAGAAAACTACATTTTGGCATTAAGACAGAAGCCTCCTCTTGAGATCTCCCAGTGGATTCTCCTGTTCTTGGATATTATGAATTATAAACTTGGATGGTGAGGATATCTATGTAGTACGTTTATAAGTGCCGTTTGTTTTCTTCACGTTTCTGATATTTATGCGTCTTTTTGTAAATATTTTTGGCAATATTTTCTGCAAACAGGGGCCATAAAAGTTCAAAAACACTGTATGAAAGGTGATTAAGTAATAATGTCATGCCTGTACATTCGTGTCAAAATCTATTACCTCACGTTGAACGGATCTGTTTTGTCAGTAATGAAAAATAAAAACTGGAACAATAATGAAGTTGTGTTTTTCTCTTTCTTTGCCAGTTTGTCATTGATGTTCCCAAGATTGTTTTTCCACAAGTCTTCTTATAGTTTTCTTAGTTTATAGCTTTTGACTTTCTGTTCTTTTTGTGGAAGGGATTTTTTGAGTCTTCCTGAATCTTCATAGATGGGCGTTTCAGATTCTGAGCCTGCGTGTCCTCAAATATTCTTGCCTGCATTTGGACTTTTTTTTTTTGCTTTTTTGGGGTTTTGACCCTCTCTTGTTTTTTTTCTCGATATTTATTAATTCCAAGAGCAATTTGTCTGCAATTGGGTCCTCCTCACTTAGTTTTTAGACTTGTACAGAAGGCTTCTTTGACTAGTCGGCCTTCAGATCATCATCTCTTTAGTTCATACTCTGTTAGAGCCTCCTTCAGGTCACCGCCAGGTACTGGATGATTACTGAGAAGGTTCTAAAGGACTGATTCGTGGAAAAAAAAAACAAAAAAAAAAACAGAGAAAAACGCCTCCAGATAACCCCGTGTCTGGAAACTGTCTTTATAATATTCTACTAATTGGCACAAACACTATTTGAAAGACGTGCGACGCCATAAGGATGAGATTTTCTTGTTGCTCCGCTTCACACTTCCACATTTTAATTAACTCTTCTGCCAAGTTTCAAGATGTTGATAATGTATTTATCTGAAAAAACATTCACTGACAACATATTTAATTAGTTTCCCTGCAATATCCATGGTAACAACACAACATCCACGCAGCATGCTGGAGGTTGGAGGAATATTCAAGTCTCGGTTAATTATTCAAAAAAATCAACAGTGACTTGACGCCTAAAGCCGGATTTTTTACTTTATTATGGAGACACACACGTCGCCTTTCCATGGTACAAAATACTTTCACTTCAATAACACATGCATTGTTTACATTTCCTTCATAATGTAACAGAGAAAAACTAACAGTTGGTGTAAAAACTGATTAAAGGTCTATTGGCTAACGTAGAAGTTGGGTTGGTTCATACGGTGCCGAGACCCTTTTTCTGAGGGTTTAATGACCCAAACTTGCAAATATTGACATTTGCCATTATTGGCTGTACCGCTGCTCTGATTTAAATTTAAGTTGTTAGTCATCCGTTTGTTCTGTTTATTCGCCGTACTATTTCGAATTTTATTAATATACATTGTCAAATGCTTAAACGAACAGTTTTATTTTTCTGGACTTGAACGCCCCACCACTCAGGCAGACTTGTTGTTTGCTGTGATCGGTGTTGCCGGACGTACGATAATTATTGTATTTTTACGATAAGTTCGACCTCTGTACGATAAATTATGCCAAAAAATGAATGATAATTTGGCCATGTCATCCCTCTAACATTTGTAGCTGAGTTATGAGCGGTTGTTTCGCGGCGGGTTTTTTTCCCGGCTCCGTTGATTGACTGGGAAGATTGGTTTTCAATCTTCCCAGTCAATCACAACGCCGTGATTACAAAGTGACGCATCATTTAATAATGAGCTCGTACCTTGAGGACGAGGATTCAAACTGCAGAGAAGTGAGAGGGGGAGGATGTAGGGGTCAAATAGTGAGTTTGATTGTCTGCTGGCTGCAACAACAAAGCTTTTTGTCAATGTTCCAAAATGCAGATAGTGGCAGAGATCATAGTGGCTTTTCTTTCACCTTTTTTTAAAAGTCTAAAAAGTATCAGGAAAAAGAAAAATCAAACAAATAATTGAATATAAAAAACCTGCATAAAACGTACGTCTTTTTGAACAGCTGTATCTTTTTAAATGAATAATATAGGCCGTTTCATTGACGTTAGTTGCAGATTGGGCATCTTTATAATGTGTAAGACACGGAATAAACGATATAGGTTTGATTCCGTGTCTTTGATTCCGCCTGCACTCCACTCAGAGAGAGAGAGGGAGAGAGAGTGAGGCTTTTCCGGCAATAGCAGCGGCAATAATAGCGTCAATATTCTCCATCTGTTGGGAAAAAAGCAAATCTGTGATATGCAGTACAATAGTATTATGACGCAACACTGAGCTCTAACAGGAATCATGAAGCAAATTCGACGCGTACGAAAATTTTCCTCAAAATAGGATAATTTTGAGACTCTGGTATGTTAATACTACAACTCTCATCAGGCAATGCTGGCCGTGACTATTTTGCGATGCAAAGTGTCTGACTGAGGTTCATTTCTGAAACACAATGCAGCACAAGCATAACTTATAAAGACACATTTGCCTTTTTATTCAACAGAAGGTGTTAACAACCAGCTCCTCCAGGTAAGAACGACGAGCAGAGAGGCTCAACCCAAACTTCAGGTCCACCAGCTGATTGTGCAGCTCTCAGGATGCAAATGTGTGGCTATTTAACATATATATGGTTTTCAATCTATTTGTTACATTTTACTGTGTTGCCTTTAATGCAGCAGTTCTCTCATTGAAAAACAAATTTCTCCCATGGGAGACATTAAAGAACCTTAACCTTAAATATCCCAGGATCATCAAGCAGAGGCAGCCCATAAACTCTCCTGCATGGAATCAGGTCACCAACATCACCACCATCAACATCTTCTTTAAAAATGTTCACACATTTAAATTTGTCTTAGTCTCTTCTCATGTGTTATTTCTTGTATTTTTTGCAGCACTTTGGTCAAAGCTGTGCTAATATTTACACAGTTAGTCCCAATTTCAGCCGAAATTATTTATTATTTTATACAATCTGTGGAAAAAAACAAACATTCAGCATCCCTGCATCAATCCAGCAAATCTACTGCTGCAGATGCTCTTCGATTCATATGTTTCAATTTAGGTGGAGTGGAAATTCATATTTTTAAGTAAATGTGGGGAAGGAAAATACACATTTTTCAAAAGGAGCACTTTAGAATCAATCCGGCGTATTCGTCATCACAGAGAGAAACAATGATGTATAATATTCAACTTCCATAGGAAAAGGGTTTTAAGTGGAAGAACACAGATAAAACATCAACAAATTTGTAAAGTTATTGGCAATTTAAATATATATATTGGAATTATTTACATAAATTGCTTTTCTCTGAGCCGGGCCATGTCTGATATGGGTCCTGTGGTGTGTGGCTACAGAGCTGGATCAAGGTCTCAGAGAAGTTTTGAGTCCACATGTCGCTCCTGCAGACTTCAGTAATCCAGTCCATATTGGAGAACACAAACCGCAGAGCCCATGATCGGGTGTGTCATCAACAGCCGATTCTGCAGACGCCCCTCAGGGACCGAACCAGAGGACGAAAAAAATACTCAAGGTTTCTGTTCAAGCTCACAGCGGGATTTTTTTTTTAAGAGATAAATGTTTTTTCTTTTTCTGTTCCAGCTCCGCCGGATCTGAGCTTAGGTGGTAAAAACTCAATAAATTCCTTGGCTCCACACAGTCAGTCTCTATTCATTGTCTGTGAAGAAGCAACACAATTTATATCTGGGAAGAGCAGTGATGGTTTATCGGTTTCTGGTGCGAGGAAAGGGATTCTGTCGTTTAACGTCAGTGCATTTTAACATGCAGAGAATAAGCCGCAACGTCTGGGGTTGAGAAAACGAAGCCGATGCACATTTACCAAAGAGAGTGAGATCCTTGAGCTGCTACTGGCTACATGTGGTTGGCAAAATGAAGTAAATGAAGTAAAAAAAAACACTGAAATTTTAATTTATGGACAAGTTTTAAATCTGTTAGAACAGTTTTGGTCTTGTTTTCCCATTCAGAAAGTAAACATCCACGTAACTCAAAGGTTTGAGCTTTAATATTGCTTTTAATTAAGATTTGCATAACGAATTTGTTCACACTTGAAAATGTGCTTTAAAACCAGACTTACGCTGTCATAATAATAATAATAATAATAATAATACATTTAATTTATAATGCACTTTACATTTGGATCAAATCTCAAAGTGCTACAAAGTAAAAGCAGATAAAAGCATCAATAAAAGAATAACTATATAAAAGCCTGACCAAAAAGCAGCAATGTTAATTAAGGTTATAGGTTCTGCTAAAAAGGAAAGTTTTAAGTCCTTTTTTAAATGTG